>VWYH01002894.1:167879-274578 GCA_013399365.1 Pampusana beccarii
TTTTTTTTTTTTCTTTAATTTTGTTTTATATAAAAGTAGTCATTTTTTTCATATAGAAACACTGAAATTTTATTATTTATGGTATCAGTTCTGATTTTGACCAGATCAGAAAATCTATCAGCTGAAATGCTGAATAGATCATATGAAAATATGATATACAATGCATGATGGAATGTAAAAGACACAATAACATAAATGATGAAGCTGAAAGCATTTATCTTTATTAAAATGAAGTATCTAACCAATAGAAAAGTAAAATATTTTCACGCTGTTGAAACAAGTAAAAGTGGAAATAATTCACTTATTCTTTACCCTTTAAAAATGTCACCAAAAGACTTTTTTTTTTTTCTGCAGTATTTTGACTGCAGCAAAAAGGTCTTTCCAAAAGAAAGTGTAAGGTGCCTTTTTTTTTTCTTTTCTTTTACAATTTCCCCATGAAAAACACATCCTTTGACCAGTCTTATTTGTTATCAGTATCCATTATTTGGGAAGCATTCGTATGTCAGGATTCCACATGTAAATAAGGATATTGTTACATTAAGAACACACACCAAAATGGCCCCCAAGAATTCATTGCTTATATATTTTCAAGTTAGAAGGTAAAAAAAGGATGAAGAATCCACTTTAGTAAATATGAAGATCATATGGCAATTCAGTGGTAGAGTCAGAAGGAAGAGACAATACACTGTACAGGAGACGTGTCTTTTCCTCCACGTATCACCCTTAGCTTGAGTGCAAACTGATGTCTTACCTAGGAGCCTTTTTTGCTACTCCAGAGAAAAAAAGCTATTTTCTTTTTACTCTTGCATGCTTCAGCATGATAAATAAACTTTCAGTTTTCACACTGGTCTCATTGATTTTATAAGCACTGCAGAGATAGAGCTTGATGCTCGAACAGTCTGGGGCTCTTGACAAGCTGTGTAATGTCCTACCTAGATAATGCCTACTTTCTCATCCTCCTCAACTCTGTTTCTTCCCTTCACTTTATTACCCTCTTTGATGTTCTTGTATTTGTTGACCTCCCAGATAATCCCCTGAGGGCTGGTGACATCCTGTGATTCATTTTAGGACCTTATCATTACTTTTTGATGGCTCTCCAGCCTTCTTAAATGTCCCCTAGCTGTTACCAGCTAAAGCTCATACACTTTAAAGGTTTCTTCTGCTCATCTCCTTTCCTTCTTCATAGAGTTGCCTCCCTGCTTATCTGTTTCCTTCCTTCCTTCCTTCCTTCTTTTCCTCCTTCCCTCCTTCCCTCCTTCCCTCCTTCCTTCCTTCCTTCCTTCCTTCTGTATATATACACAGAGAAGAAGGCTATAAAGATGTGGAGAGCCTGAGGGGATTCTTAGTAAGTTGGCTAGTATTCAGGAGTCATGGTTTTGGCAGGCAGAAGCCTGTGACAAAGGTTATGCAGGAGAGCCAGCTGGAGAACGTAATTTGTTTAAAAGCAAACAAACAAGTGGTTATATATGTGTATGTCTCCAAAAACTGGATCAAGATGGGTGAACAGAGGGGAAAAATAAAACAAAGAATGACGCCTCCTCACTGTTAAGCCATGTCAAACAATAACATTGCAAACTAAATTTAAAAGAAAAACAAGCTAAAATTGTATGAGATTATCAACACTGTTGAACTGCTTCCGGCAGGACAGCACAGACAGCCCTTTGGCAAAGGCTCTTTGTGTCTTCTTTCTTGATTCCATAAGTATGTTCCAAAGATCAATAAGCATTGGGCTACACTGGGCGATTAGCTTTCTTCTGCAGGATTTGAATCCATATATAAAGTACAAACTGAGACCAAACACAGAATAAATAAAAAAGCAGCAAATTGGATACAAGAGCTTCCACATATTAAGAAGTTGAAAAGAGTTACACACAAAACATAACTGACAACTGAGAAATAAAAGACAAAACACAGATAGGTAATTTGCACCTAATAAAACATGATCACAAGGAACCCCACCTCCACGAGGAAAAGTGAATATCTTATGTTTAAGCCCTATCCTATGACATGACAGATCTCCAGTAGCACATGTTGTGTAGAAATACAGCAATATTTCTTTCGAATCGTGTTTACCTTTGTCTTGATACAAATGTACATTTAAGGTAGGTTTCTTGTAAGAAACATAATTGTAGTTTACCTAATATTGCCATCTAGTGGTATATAGATCAACTCTGAAACAATCCTCTTTGAAAAGAAGGTCCCACTACATGATTTATACACTAATGTAAAAAAAAAAAAAATAACCAAAACACGGTGTTAACAACAGCACATGGGAAAACAGAGCTCAGTTTGCAAGACAAATCCATGCCCCAAATATTCAATTAACTGTGAGTGCAAGAACACAAGCCAGTAAAACACTGAAGTATTCAAAAAAAGTCACAGACATGCCAGTGCTATGAAAGTCGCGTGCAAGACACAAACTAACAGCTTATAAATAATTTAAAACAAGGAAAATATTAAATAGCCTACCAATTACAATTTGATCTTTGATATGATGTGAATTATCACCTGCACTAAGGGTGCCACAGAATGCACAGCACCCTTCATGATGAGGAAGATACATCAGAAATATCTGTCCCTTAGCACAATAACGAGATAAATGTCTTAAGCAGGGAAAGCTTAAAAGCAACGTAAGTGTTCCTCAGATCTAACTTAAGTGTCTCACAGTCCTCCATTCCCTTTTCAGTCATCAAGGGAAAATAAATACTTCCACAGATTATTTATCCTACCCTAAATTGGCAGCCAAGATAAGTCTGAAGATGCCTATTTGTCTTCAGTGACTACAAAGGGAGCCTGAGGAAATCAGCTTATATTAACACCAATCTAAGCTGATCTCACTCCAGGCAGCCATGGGACAACTCAGGAAAAGCTCAAGGGTAAAATTTACCAACACAGATTTCTAACATTAGTTGTCTAAATACACAGCCTGAATTCACAAGGACTGAACTTACTGCTTTGTCCTCAATAATTCAAGCCTTTCCCTGGATTTTCTCGTTTTCCAAAAGCCAAAGGCACTTTGTAATGCAAGTGTAACACCAAAACAGGAAACCGAAAAGACAGTAAAATATCTATCTGTTAGGTAGTCATAGGGCATACGGGGCATGTTACAGGGCTCTTTGTGTAAATTACATCTGGTAGACGTGAGAGCAAATTCTGGCTTCCTTATGCCTGATGTACACAGGAGTTGGGTTATCAGCAAGGAAGACAAAAAATTTGGTGGCCTTGAATGCGGACACCTCAGCTAAAATGACCTGAACCGCTGGTAGCAAGTCCTCATTTCCCTTCACTGAATACAGAGAAAATACATGGTGAGCACACCAAACGCAGACATCTGGGCATGTTTCATTCAGTGCCACCTGGAAATCCTGGAGTATTCCCATTGCATCCACCTTCCACTCCAGAAAAAACAGGACCTCCCAAAAGTCCTGTTGGGACCCACAGGGTCCTGACAGTCCAACAGAAATGTCTCAAATACTTTATTGTATCCAAAGGGCACTGGGCAACTAAGTTTAGGCAACTGGTTATGCTGGGAGTTTAAACACCTAGCTCATGTGATGCATTTAGGTTTTAAATTTACAGCTGGGGCTCAGTTTGGGCTTTTCACACCTGAAGCTAGATGTCTATTCAGATGTTTACGTGTGGCTTGATGCCTTAGTTCCAAATGTAGGACAGGGCAATCTGGTACTTGATTCAGTTGCAAACAGCGTTTAGTGTCAACTTAGATGCCTTCTGGATCTAAATAACCACATGGAGCTAGCAGATGTGACCCAGGAGAAACTGGAGGCCTCCGACCCTCTGAACAAAAAGCTGAAAGCCAGATAAGACTTCTCAGAGAAGCTCCAATAAGATCAGGCTGCAAGGAGAGCTGCTGATGTCAGATTAAAATAATAAAATCTAATCTCTATTTTAGTCTCAGACAGAAGCATAGAATCACAGGATAATTCAGGTGCAAAGGGACCTCAGGGGTCTCTAGTCCAATCTCCTGCTTAAAGCAGGGGCAGCTATGTGGTTGCTCAGGGCTTTATCAAGTCAGATTTTGAAAACTTCCATGAACAGGGACAGCACAACCTCCCTGGGCAACCTGCTCTGCTGCCTGACTATCCTCATGGGGAAAATGAGAATGACACTTGGTCTGAAACTCTCCTTTATCAGCTTAAGCCCATTGCCTCTCATCATCCCACCAAGTGCCAAAATAAGAGCCTGGCTCTGTCTCTTATTGAGCTCCCCACAGGCACCAGGGGCTTCTCTTAGCTCCCCCTGCACTTGTCTCTTCCCCAGGCTAAACAAGCCCTTGGTTCCTCGGCTTGTCCTCACAGATAAAGTGCTCCAGCCCCGACTGTCCTGGTGACCCTTCCCTAACTTGCCCCAGTTTTTTACAGAAGTCTTTCCAGTACCTAGGGATCCAAAACTGAATGCACTATTACTGATGCAGTCCAGTGAACGCTGAGTAAAGTGCAGGGTAATCCCTTTGCTGGACCTGCTGTCTGTGCTTCTGTTGGTTCATCCCTGCACTCTGCTGGCCGTCTTTGCTGCCAGGGTGCTCTGCTAACTCATATTCAGCTATCTGTCCCCCAGAGCTCCCAGGGTTTTTCTGCAGAGCTGTTCACTAACCCATCAGTCCCCAGCTTCTTTGCTGCCAGAGGGTCTTGTACCAACAGCCTTGATTTGATTGCCTAAGCATAGACACTCTGAGACCTTTGAGATCTCCAAGTGAATCTGAGAAATACGACAGAATCTACAGTAAACCTGCACTCTTCTGGAGTGGCAGGTAGAAGGGATGCAAGAAGGCACCTCAAATGGCTCTATATATTTGTGTTTGGTCCAGAAGCATCTACAGTCTGGAGCTGAATCTTCTTCCAGCCCAACTTTCAAGCACATGATTGTGTCCCATACTGATCATTTATCAGTGAGAATCAGACAAGCACGTTATGAAGAACGTGCCATGTTCAGCATGCAAAGGAAGAGACAACACGTTCATGCCAGGAGGGCTATGAAAGACAGATTTAAATGATGAGTTATGTAGAAATATTAAACAATGCAGCCTTTAGCCACCAGAAAAACTCAGTGATAATACACACAGGGAACTTAGACCAAAAAAGGAAGCATGGTTAGTGGTTATATTGGAAGATACAAAGAATGGGAAGTCTGAGGTAAGCTCGGTAAGGAAAACGAAAAGAGTCTGATGTGGCTCAAATGCGGGGAATAGGGAGAATCTGTAAAATTTAAACACTTCCAAAATCGGTTGCTTAGCTTTAGGTTATGAGTCCATGCATATTACCTAACTTTAAATATAATCTAATAAGGCTTGTTGTAAATTGATTATTAGTTAGTGTTTTGTATTTCAAGTCTGTTTGCAATCAAAAGCCGCCAGACTTATTTTCAAACCATAATATGATCCTAAAATATTTTTATCAACCCTGGGATGATGTGGATAGAAAAGGTGCTTCGAATGCCACAAACTGCTTGGAATCTGGTGGAAGGAGGAGGACTATAAAATCCCTTATATATCCACTTCAAAAGATGATGAGAGAAAATAAATGTTTGTAATAGTTCATGCCAAAGGTCCCTCTAGACCTGTATCCTGTCTCCAACAATGGGAAAAAGAGTGGATATATGGCAAAGAGTTAAGGAGGGAGCAGCAATACATTTCCCAGAGTACTCAGCCACTTTTCAGAGTTCTGCAGCTTCGGACCTTCTTGAATCATATTTGATAGCCCCTTCTGGATTTCTCTTCCACGAAGATTAGAATGAAGAGATGTCAGCCTAATGTTGTGATACAGAACTCCAGTGGCAGAGCCAAATCCACCTACTTGTAAAATGATAACCCAGTGAAAGAATGAGTGCTCTGTAATTGCAGAACTTGACATAACTGGAGAACTACAACTTTTCACTATTCTGGTGCTTTATACTTCTATACGACTTCTTAGTCTACCACAGTATGATGGATTCACACAGAATCAGTGCTTTGATTTTCCTACCCTCTAAGATTCTTTGGCAATTTTTTTACTCAAAAGTTTGTAAAAATGTTGGTTAACTTTTATTGTATAGGTTTTAACAACTTCCTGCATCTCAAGAAAGATTTTATGTGGAACAGTTTCTCTTGATCTAGAATGATGTGCAAGTCACAGGTGGTATCAGTTGAACCATGTCTCACTTCAATACCTGTCTAAGAAGAAATATGTGTTATAAAAATTATCTTAGTTTTATTTTGGGTATCTTATGCAAAAAAAATGTTGGATTTTCTATTTGTCATACACTTCTAATGAAAGTTTATATCAAACCATGTTTTGGTTTGATCCTAATTTCATTTAACATATTTATATGAGATTCACCAGTTTTCTTGTTTCTTTCGATGCTCTGTCTATACTTTTCCTTGGAGTTGGTGAATTACTGAAAAGATGTACTATATCATAACTGAAACCAGGAGTCAGGACATACTGCCTGACAAGCTAATTAAAACCAGATGTAGCAAACAGAACTAGGCATGGTGCACACAAATTGTACTTCTTGCTTGTTACCAGCAAAGGGAGCTGTTAAACACTGTAAAACGCTGCATCCCAATGACCGAAAAGAAAAGGGAACTCACACTTAAGTATTATCGTTACAACGAATACATACAATTAAAATATTTATGTCCTGGGCTGCTTCTTTTGTTTATGCATAAAATATCGTGCTTTTTTTGTCTCTCTCTGTTTTGTTTGTTTGGTTTGTTTTCCATAATGGTTTATTCCACAGGTGTTTGCAGGCATCCTTGATAAAGGCTGCACCTCCTTTCACAAGAAATCTCTGTGTCCTTGTGAAAAGTTTCAATCATGAAGTACCAACGACTGCATAAAAAGAAGCTTAAGAACCTCTTGGTGGTATCGCATTCTGACCAGGTGTCTGTTGTCATCCTTTTGTCATATATTTGCACTATGACTGATTGATAAGCTGGTCTTTTGCTCTGCAGTAATAATATTTTATTCTAGTTGCCTTTTATGTCCCCGAGGTAGCAGTGTAACTGTTCTGCTTTCAAAAGATAACTACAAAGCCCACGCTGTAACACACCGGTTCCATGAAGTTTAAGGTGGATAGATCATGAGTGTTTTTTTGGGTCTTTTATCAACTCGCTGTACACTTAAACATAGTAAAGAGCACAAAAATGCCTTTTAGCCTCTCAAAGAAAATCCAGAAGATAGGAAAAAGAGAAGTGGGTGGCTGTAAAAAGTAAAGGTGTTACTTTCCTCTCTTCACTCATCACTTAAACTTAGACCAAGTTTCTGTCTGTCTTACCATTGCTGAGATAAAGGAAAAATAAACTTTGCTGTGTAATGCTATCTGCTGGCAGGTATTAATAACATTCCAGATGATCTAGTATTTACTCGGTATATACTCTGAGTAAGTATAACTAAGAATTATAAAAATACACTGAAAATCTTTGTTCATTCTGTAAAACGGCTACATTTGTATGACAGAAACAAAAACATGAAAAGCAATTTGGAATGATAAACCACCATAGTTCATGTTATCAAAGGGCAACGGGGTTGCAAGAGAAGAACCACAGAGCCTGAAACACAGGTGAACTGATTGTAGTTTTAAGTACCTAATCACTGTAAGCTGTCTGCCAGGGGCTGGAAGGCAAAACAGTGATCACATGTCAAAAAGTGCTGGGACACACACAGCTATAATAGTTCAAGCACTTGGGTTTGTTGACTGTGTACTGTTTTCTCAGTTGAAGCTACAAAATACAGTTTGAGCTGATTTAGCATTTAATTATAAACTAGGAAAAAAAAAATTACCCACTCTTTCTATTAACAGCTCAGTTCTGACTTCGCCCTTTTGTCCTTATTTTAAGCACAATCCATCCCTCAGTGGACTCACAGAAACCATTCAATTTGCTAAACTTTCAGAAAATTTCATCTTCCCTTCTCACCCCTCTCTCCCACCACCTCAAGAAAGTGAACTCTTTTTTGCCAGGAAGTTGGTTAAGCCTACTTGAACCAGGACTGCCTGAGTGCCAGAGATGTCTCAAGAGGCAGCACCATTCAACTAAAACTAATGTGAGGAAAGATTGGTGGTACTGCACCATGTAGCTTCACTCTCAGCTACTGGCAAATGTGCGAAACTGATCATTTATAAGGAACATGTTACCGGAAAAATCCATACAGGATTTTCTTACTGGTAGGATCTGCTGGTAAAAAAATTAGATACCATAACAGAAACATTCAGAATCATCATGACTTAAACAGTGTATGCTACTACTGGACTGAATCTAGTAAGCCTAATTCAGAAGTTGCCAAATTCTTCTTGTCAGGTCATTACCAGATGGCCCTCTCTTCCTTCATCTGCAGCAGCCTGGACTTCTGAGTTTTGTATGGTTTGAATGGTTTTATATGGCTTGCAGTTGAACCTGATGGTCTTTTCCAACATAAATGATTCCATGATTCTATGAATGATGCTTTTAAGCGTGCCTTTCTTGCCCTTTCTTGTTTCCTCTTTTCTTACATGTTTATACTTCTGTACAACCTGCCTACACATGTCAATATGCCTGTAACAATATAAATGTGGAAACAGCATAAATGAATTTAGAAAACCCATGACTAACTTACTTGTGTTGTAACTGCAGTAAAGAGAGAAGGCATGGCCTACTTTCTGCATGGCAATGCCTCAGTCCATGGCTACGCTTCTTAAAAAAAAATATGTTCTTACTCATGCCACAAATGCTTCAGGAAAATGCTTTTTTTTTTTCCTCAAGCTGCTAGATATATGCACCTTTTCCATTTCTCACAATATTTCGTCAAGAGAAAAGGCACAGCATGACTCTGGGGCACCACAATCTGAAAAAAAAAAAACAAAAAACCAGGAACCTGGACATCATGAAACTAGTACAACAGTGATTGGTAGCACAAATTTCCGAAAACAAACATCCTTTAAATCACAAAATGATCTAGGGGTTAGTGGCCTCTGTTGATATGAAAATCTTTAAGAGGAAGAAACAGCCCTTTTGAAGAGACAGAGGTCTTTGAGAAAGGTCCCCCACCCTAAGTAAACAGATATGGTGTTGATTAGCTTTCCAGAAAATCTCTGCATTTATAAATTAGCCAAGTAAGAATTATATTACCAAATGTGATGGTTTCTGAGCTCCAGTACAGCAGTAATAATAAGGTACAAAGTGGTACACAAACACCTTTGATTATCAATTCTGAACTACACCTGTATCATTGGAATCAGGTGAATACATTTAATCTTCAGTGGGGGTGCAACTTCAAAAGCTTCTGATAAGACTTTGGCCTCATTTAGATCAATTGCGTCAAAGTTGTCTTCAGTAGAACCAGGACTTTATGCATACAGATGAAGGGAAATTTTTAGATTCTATCTTCCCTCACATGAGGGAAAGTTACAGCAGCAAAGGTAATTTACCACAATTAAATATCAGAGGTTGTTACTTAACTATGGCCAAGGAAGTGATACCTGTGTTCTCACTATCCAACTTAAGTAAACAGACATATTCAGAGAATGGAGAACTATAGATCATGAATAAAATTATGCAAGACTCACTTCTGTGACTTGCTAGGCTGTGGAAAAATCTGTCCAGTGAATTTATGAGAGAATCTGAGGCATTAAAAAGGATAATGAAAAATAGTGATGGGAACATGAAGTTAAAAAATATTCTTAGATCATCAAGTCTTTTCTTCTTCTATTATGGGAAGTAAGATTGTTCTTTAATTTCTATAAATGCAGCACCTTCCATCTTCAAACCGCTTGGGTATCCTTTTTTTTTTTTTTTTTTTGACAAATAATCTATTCCCCGCTTGGAGGAAAATTTTCTGATTTCTAGTCCTAATTTTCTCACTGACAGTTTACATTCACTTGTTGAACTTACATGTAAATATTTCTTCTCCCCACCTCACATTCACCATTAGAAATATGATGTCCTCTGAGCTCTCATTTCATTGAGCAAAAAGAACCATGTCTTGCGGGTCTCCCCCTGCCCAACAAATCCTCTGTCTTCCATCCTCAACCTGCCCACTATATTTGCACTTCTTCTAGTTTTATTTAATTTTTCTTGAAGATGGGTGACCCAAATGATATGTAATATTTCAGTCACTGCTGAGGATTAAAAGCAGTGTTACTTCTTCTATGTCCCCCGCTTAGGCATCACAGTGCTTAAGAATGCTGGCAGGGTAATCCAGATTCCCCAAGGTTGGCAGGGTGGTTTGGAAGGTTTACAGTAGACATATAGGCTCTATAAACAATTAATAAAGGAAGAATTATTTTGAAAGCTTGATTGAAATGCCTGTGTCTCTCTCTGTCAGCACAGTGGTCCATCAAGGATGAGAGCAGAGACCTCCCAGGCTCTAAGAGCCCTCAGAGTCTCTGAATGTTCTGATTTCTTTTCAAATAGTATAAATCATTCACCTTTTACTGAAGATTTCTGTGAGAGGAGCAGGCATGGGTTTTCCTGGAGTAGTGTCCAATTCAGGGCTCCACGTTACAAGAGACACATGGACATGCTGGAAAGAGTCCAACAAAGGGCCCCCAAGAAGATGGACTTGAGCAACTCTCCTATGAGGTAAGGCTGAGAGAGCTGCGACTGTTTGGCCTGGACAAGAGAAGGCTCAGGGGGATCTCATCAATGTATTTAACTACCTGAAGGAATTATGCAAAGGCAACAAGAGCGAAGTTCTTTTCAGTCATACCCAGTGACAGAATAAGAGGTGATGGGCACAAACTGGAACACAGGAGAGTGGCTGAACACCAGGAAACACTTTTTTCGCTGTGAGGCTGGCTGAGCACTGGAACAGGTTGCCCACTGAGGCTGTGGAGTCCCCAGTTCTTGGATATATTCAAAAGTTGCCTGGATACGGTCCTCAGCAGCTGGCTCTAGGTGGCCTTTCTTGAACAGGGGGGTTGGACCACATGACCTCCAGAAGTCTCTTCCAACCTCAGCCGTTCCATGATTCTGTGCCCAAGGGAGCCCAAAGCATCTGTTTGCACAGTAGGTCAGGTTCTGGAACTCAGCCTCAAAAATGAGATGAGGGTTCTGAGTCAGCACAGGAGTCCCGATCCATATTCCATTTGCAAGACTACCATTACCACCAAGCTACAGTGTTTCACCTTTTTGTGTGAACCACTTCTTTGAGAGCATTTCTAGAAGCAGCAAGTGTGTGGAGGTAATATTTTTTCTAAAATAGCAACGTATTTGATCAGTGACATCATTGTTGTTTTCTTTGCTGGCATGTGTCTTTCCTTCTTTCCAGAACTTTAGATCTAGGTTACAGTTTTCTGTTCCTTTCCTTATAAAGAAATTGAAATGTTTTCAGTTTATGATTTGCATTTTTTGTTTGTTTGTTTTCGCTAGAACTCTGTTCTGATTGCTTATTCTATTGAAAAACACCTTTATCCCTAATTTTGTTTAGGAATGCATTACCTTTTACTTGAACTCTGGTGAGTATCACAGTCTTCATGTTTTGAAATGATCAGCCCTTTGTGGGTGTTACAAGACCTCAAAGAATAGAACTAGGCCAATATTACTCCCCAGCACTACAACATTTCACACCAGCTGAGTCCTCCAGCCTCAGACACTTTAATGCTCTACTTTTATACTAAATATTTGAAGCATAGGTATTTCAATTTGATAAAAGCAACAGCTTTAGGCACGAACCAGCCATGGATCTGTATTTTCTGCCTTCATTTTGTCCTAGATGTCTGACCAAAAAAAAACCCACAAGGAATTATGCTTCCATCTGAGTCAGTTTCTTCATAATTTTTCAGATCAATCAACATAGGTTCAGTGGCAGAAGGATGTGAGAAGTGATTTTTATGTTCCTTGGGCATTGCAACTTAAAGTAACACCATTAGTTACTATGTTTCTCCTCCATCTGCATACATTTCTTCTCTTTCTAAAAGACAACTGCTTGCTCACTAGTGTGTAGGGAAGAGCTGAGTAATGAAGCCCGGTTTCTAAACCTGAGATCAAAAGTCTGGTGAAGGAAATAATAATTTAACAAAAAACAATAACAAAGGAAAGAACCGAACAGGAAAATCCAGGTTGCTCTGAAATTCAGCTGACCCTATTATGTCCTTTCATCTCCTACATTTACAGCAATTGGAATGTTCATTCCTAAATTTATCACTGTGATATATATAATTGTCACCACACTTGGCATATTTGCATGTTCTTTATAACGGCTTTTGAATTGGAGATGGATTTCAGTGCGTTTCAGGAGAAGTACAGAGACTGTACTTATCCTTCATAAATGTTGTTATAGTCAGAATTTCACAGAACCACAGAATGTTAGGAATTGGAAGGGACCTCAAAAGATCATCCAGTCCAATCCCCCTGCCGGAGCAGGAACACCTAGATGAGGTTACACAGGAAGGCGTCCAGGTGGGTTTGAATGTCTCCAGAGAAGGAAACTACACAACCTTCCTGGGCAGCCTGTTCCAGTGCTCTGTCACCCTCACTGAGAGGAATTTTCTTCTTATATTTATGTGGAACCTCTTGTGTACCAGTTTGCACCCATTATCCCTTGTCTTATCATTGGTTGTCACCAAGAAGAGCCTGGCTTCATCCTCATGACACTCACCCTTTACACATTTATAAACATTAATGAGGTCACCCCTCAGTCTCCTCCAAACTAAAGAGACCCAGCTCCCTCAGCCTTTCCTCATAAGGGAGATGCTCCACTCCCCTCATCATCTTTGTTGCCCTGCACTGGACTCTCTCCAGCAGCTCCCTGTCCTTCTTGAACTGAGGGGCCCAGAACTGGACACAATATTCCAGATGCGGTCTCATCAGGGCGGAGTAGAGGGGGAGGAGAACCTCTCTTGACCTACTAACCACCCCCTTCTAATACACCCCAGGATGCCGTTGGCCTTCTTGGCCACAAGAGCACAGTGCTGGCTCATGGTCATCCTGCTGTCCACCAGAACCCCCAGGTCCCTTTCCCCTACACTGCTCTCTAACAGGTCGTTCCCCAACTTATACTGGAACCTGGGGTTGTTCCTGCCCAGATGTGAGACTCTACACTTGACTTTGTTATATTTCGTTAAATTTTTCCCTGCCCAACTCTCCAGCCTGTCCAGGTCTCTCTGGATGGCAGCACAGCCCTCTGGCGTGTCAGCCATTGCTCCCAGCTTGGTGTCATCAGCAAACTTGCTGACAGTGCACTTTAGTCCCTCATCCAAGTCGTTGATGGATATATTGAATAATACTGGCCCCAGTACTGACCGTTGAGGCACTCCACTAGATACAGACCTCCAACTGGACTCTGCCCCATTGACCACGACTCTCTGGCTTCTTTCCTTCAGGCAGTTCACAGTCCACCTCACTATCCCGTCGTCCAGACCACACTTCCTCAGTTTATCAGCAAGGATGCTGTGGGAAACTGTGTCAAATGTTTTACTGAAGTCAAGGTAGACCACATCCACTGCTCTGCCATCATCTATCCACCTCGCTATGTCCTCAGGATTCCAGGATTCGAGTAAGCTGGAGTTTTAGTCTTTGATGTACCCTAAACCTCCCACCCTACTTCCTCTAAAGACATAACAGAGAAGAGGGAAAGCACTTGCATTATCAGTCGTTTCTTTCAGAAATCCAATAGATTAGCCATATATGGGAAGCTGTGCATACAGCCATTTTTGCTGTGAAAATGCTGCATTGATAATAAACGTAGTTTTGATTCACTGTTTTAGTGATAACAAAGAAATCTGGTTACAGCAACTCCCTGCTTGCTACCATGTTGGACCATGCTGACTTACCAACAAAGCATCTTCCCATCCCTGTAAAAATCAAGGAACAAGAGCAACATGGTCAGATGCATCACTCTCTAATCTCTCTAATTTTATGATTAGATCTCCTCTAACTGCAGTGTAAAGCTAGACTATTATCTTACATCTAGATCCTGCATCATTCATATTTATAGTGTGGCAAGATTAATATAACCTGCAGATCTCCAGTGGATTACTTTAGCTCTGTCAATATATTTTCATTACAAAATAAAGCCTAAATAGAGAGTAGAGAAGCAGATAACAGATTTTCAACACTACTGCTACCCAGACTACAGGAGAACCAAACTATTTCAAGGAAAAGGATTATGGCAAGGAAATTTTAAACAGTGGTCAAAATAATACACAACTAGTTACATTCCAAATTAAGCTACTGCCTGAGCTTGTGCCTCAAGTCACTTGAAAAACGGTTTGTTCATAAGATTCACATGATATTGTTCCAAGGAAAAAAACAAGGCTACCACCAACAATAAAAAATAAAATAATCTCAGTAAGAAAAAAATGTTTTTTTAAAATAGCTTCCTGAGATTCTTTTCAAACACTTTAAGTGTTTACACTTAGTGGTTTTGGTCTTTTTTCTGTAATCAAAAAGCTCAGTGAGAACTAACTTAGTTCAGAAAATTGATAAGCAAATGACGTGACCACATGTGCGGGTCAAGTTTACAGTGGAATTGGCAACACTTGGGGCTTCTTTAGTTACATTAAAATAGATGCACTCAAAAATGAAGTAAAATTGTAACATTTTGGTGGATATTTTTACCTATTTCTGATAAAGGATCAAATAAAGTATAATTGTTGTTTTTTTTTTTCTTTTATTGTGCCAGTTTATATTTGATTTGCCAGCCTGAGAAGGTTTTGGCTGTGGTTTACCATCCAGAAAACTCCAACAAAAGGTTATAGAAAATGGGCCAATACTATCACATAGGATATAAAATATGAAACACTTTGTAAAAGCCACTTGAGACACAATAGATGACTCAGGTTTAGGATAAGTGGTAGCAAAGATAAGAATAGTAATGGATGGTAGAGCATTGTTCAGAATAATCACTCAAGTAGTTACAGGAAGAGTCTTCCCAAAATACATAGCACATGGGCCAGGGTGCTTCATGCTCTTATTAGCTCAAACTTGGACCAAACTCCCAGGATGTAGATTTATATTAACTCCCAAGAACACCCTCGTGATTCATAAAACACATAAATTATGGTAACTTCAACACTAAATATCCTGGCTCTGACACAGGCTTCATATAGGACCCTGGGGATGATGCCCAAATGTCTGCTGACAAGTTCTGGACTAGCAAAGCAAGGACTGCCAATCCTCTGTTTCAAGGATCTGCACTGAGATAAACATGCTGCTCTCTGAAGAATGCGTGTACCGTTTGGTGCTCAGGGTATGGCCAACAAAGTTAATTCAGTCATCTCCAATTTAAACTCCATCCAGTATAAAAAAAAGGGAGGATTAGTCAGAGAAGGGAGTTAGGTGGTCCCTGCACAGGCAATGGGAACAGCTAACAAGATCTGTACATCCAGTGAGGAGCTTGGCTTGTAAGAAAATCTGAGCAAGTGACTAATCTTTTGGGAAGAGCTGCATGAAGCAAAATTGTCTTCTCCAGGTATTTCTGTTAACCAAAAATGCCCTTCAGAGCATAGGCACCTAGATGAACAAGATATATACTTTGAAAATACCCCTGCTGATTGCAGTAGCACCTCCATTCGTATAATAGCACTCATACAAAGGATAGTTTTAGGAAGATTACGGCCTGTAATGGCTTAGACCAGGGGTGTCAAATTCATTTTCACCAGGGGCCACATCAGCTTCGCGATTGCCTTCAAAGGGCAAATGTCCTAAAATTACATTCAGCCCTTTGAAGGCAACCGCGAGGCTGATGTGCCTCGTGTGTGAAATGTGAGTTTGACACCTGTGGCTTAGACTAAAAGGCGATCCCAACTGACAGTGGCCAAGATAATCTCCTACCTGGATACTTTCACAGTGACCACTGTTTTCTGACTCATGATTTTTAAGCCAGAGGTGTTGTCCTTGATGCATTTTTCTTTTAGCCATTCAGGCAATCACTTTTGCAACCCTTCCAAACTTTTAGCATCTACAGCATCCTCAGGAAGGGTTTGTGAAGAAGACCACATGACAACCCAGCTCATGTTTTCCTGTTTTAAGTCAACAGTTTACTGGTTTCCTTCGATGCTATCTATTCTATAGGCATAGTACGATGGACATAAATGGTGCTAGAGCCAGGGAAGAAGTTGCTCATGTTGAAAGTGAAGGAGGCAAGAGACAGAGTCAGTTTAGATCTGTGTTAAACTCAGAAGTTTTTGAGGGCAATAACAAGATAGCAGAGATTGCAGCAGCCTCACTGTGATATAGACAAATAATTACAGCTGCCATATAAAAGCTATCATAGAATAATAAATTAGTAAACTCTCATTTAAAATTATATATTTTTTTCTCATTTTAAGATCCTTCAGTTGTAAAGAAGATAAAGAAAGATGCCAGGAGACAATTACTGTTTTGTATTTGCAATATTTCAAACCACTGAAAGAAACAGCAACATCTGTAAGATTTCATAGTACAAGTAGATGCAGTTCCTAGTAATGTAATCTCAGTGTAGATACTCAAAAAAGAAGATAAACCAGCTCCAAACAATTTACAGCTGAATCAATATACCAGAAGTACACAAGACATTTAATACATCTTTTCTATATGTGTTAATTTCAACATTCACGTCATTTGCTTTGAGCATTCTACTGTACAGGAAGCTGATAACACAGCCAGTTACTGCTGAGCTGAATTTTTTCTTCCATTATTTGGGACAATAGCAACATGGGGTAAGCTGCACTGCTTTGCTGAGCTGCTTCTTACATACGTAACTATCCGGAATTCAAGTACAGCGATTTTAGTATCATAGCTATGAAAAAATGTGAAGGCATCTGTTCTGAAAACAAAACAAAACAAAACAAAAAACACAACAAAAACAAACAAACAAACACCACCAAAACTTACTAAAAAGGCATCTCTGTCTCTTTCTTAGAAAGCTGCAATTCTCAACATTACAAGAAGGCTGATAAACAAGAGGATGCAGTACTGATTAATTTTAAATTAACAAGACAATCTCTGTGCTTGTTCTTCACAAGCTTCGCAGGAATTCCCAATATGTGGTACATGGAATGTATGCTATTTCCACACAAATCAAACAACAAGTGTCTGGTTTGGGCCACTCAGTAATTAGATGATAGCTACAGGCAACTATAGCTAAATTTAACCTAAGACAAGATACATAGATAAAACATCTCTTTCTGGTTCTTTCAGCTTTTTTTTTTAAAGAAAAACACATTAAATAGAAAGTAGATAAAATTATGCTATGGCTGTTCTTACTCAGAAGTCAATAGTAATTGCAGTAGCGATAGAGCTTAACTCAATATGATAAAGCAGGATGAAGGAAATAGTTACTTGCTTCGTTTCTTTTTATATACTATAATTAATGTTTTTTTCCTTTGTGAGGGGATGCAAGATTAACTCGAATTCTGGAATGTGATACA
The DNA here is from genome assembly GCA_013399365.1 of Pampusana beccarii. Classification (NCBI taxonomy): domain Eukaryota; kingdom Metazoa; phylum Chordata; class Aves; order Columbiformes; family Columbidae; genus Pampusana; species Pampusana beccarii. The sequence continues at coordinate 185,202 of VWYH01002894.1, forward strand.
TATTCTAAGATCTGAACAATATTATATGCATTTACCTTTGTCTGTGCTTCTTGTAAATATGGTATTAAGGCTTCACAAATACTATATTAAAGGGGAAAGATGCATGCACAAGTTTCCTATTAACGTACTATTCCAAAGTTAGGGCAGACACTCAGATCTCCTCCATCACCCAAATGTCACAATCTCGCTCTTCTACAAAAAAGACACCGAGCTGCTGGAGAGAGTTCAGAGAAGGACAATGAAGCTGGTGAATGGTCCGGAGCACAAGTCTGATGAGGAGCGGCTGAGAGAACTGGGGCTGTTTAGCCTGGAGAAAAGGAGGCTGAGGGGAGACCTGATCACTGTCTACAACTACCTGAAAGGAGGTTGTAGTATGGAAGGTGTTGGTCTCTACTCCTGAGTAACAAGCAATAGAACAAGAGGAGATGGCCTCAATTTGCACCAGGGGAGGTTTAGATTGGATATTAGGTAAAACTTCTTCACTGAAAGGGTTGTCAGGCATTGGAACAGGCTGCTCAGGGAAGTGCTGGAGTCACCGTCCACCATCCAGTTAGACTTGGTGATCTTAAAGGTCTTTTCCAAACTAAATGATTCTATGATTCTACTGTGAGTACAAGGCTTCTTAATGCTCTGCTTAATGCTCTGATCCAGTGCTCCTTTTGCAAGTTGCAGCCCCACGCAGCAAACAAAATAGAAAAATTTTTTAAACTGCCGAAAGTTCTGCTTCTCATTCTTCTCTTATAATTCATGGCGATATGCACAGGAACTCTTAGGGTAAATGAAATCAGGACTGTTGTTTGAGTCCCAGAGGAACAATGATCAAAATCAAGCAGTCACTGAGAGACAGCTGCAACAATATGACTGCCAGAAGGTGTAGCCAGAGTACCTTTGATTGAGATGGCCAGTAACAAACAACCCTTTATAAACAATTTTTTTTTTGTAAATAGGAACATGATGGGGACTGTTAATCCTTTAATAGTCTCATGCAGCAGCATAAATTTCATTACATGTTTATCTTCTTGTAATACTTCAGCAACTACGAGAACAGATCATATTTTGTTAAAACACAGACTAAATAGCACCTAAGAAGCACCGTGGCTCCAAATTTGTTGCTTCACTTGGTGGGTGAGACAGCATACACCTAAATAGTGCAACGACAAGTCACAACAATAATTCTCCCATTTAACAACAAAAAACAGACAAGCTCTGCTAGAAAAGAAAGTCAAAATGTGCTGAAATAAGTACTATGAAGAGAAAGAGAAGTCTTGCTGTGGGCTACCCAATTAATTTTGCTCAGTAAACTGTGCAAACTCTATTCTTCTATTCAACTTAGCATTGTTCGCTTGTCAGATTAGATAAACTCTAATTAGAATTTGCTACTTTTCCTAAAGTTGTTTGTGATCAGTCAAGCTAAAAATATTCCAGGAAGTCAAAGTTTTATTCAGGCAAAAATCAGAAGTGAAAAGTTGCTTTGCTTTATTGCTAGACCTGAAGGTGCATTCTCACAAAAGAAAACCTCATCAACAATTTGTTATCCCTGTTATACTTAACAACTCTTGGCCTGAAGGGGAGGGTAACTTGTTGATTAGTGTCTTGTCTGAGAATGGTCCAAGAAACATTCTTAAGACTCAGGTTGTTGTAATCTAAAATATTTAACTTGCATGTTCTTTTAAATCTGGCATGGTCATAAGTCCAACAATGTATTTAGGATACTTTTTCACACTGCTTAAATACTATTTTGTTTATGTTTATGTTATGTATGATTGACAACATGTGTAAATTAATGTCCTCGCCAATATCTTATCAAAGTGATTAGCCTCAGTACAGCCCAGCATCCCAAAGATCCCGTTAGAACATCTCCCTCCCTGAGAGTAAGAACATTCTTTGTAAAAAAATAGTCTCATGAATGAAACACCTTCCACTCCATCAAAGGTAATTTATTTCTAATTTCCCATTTCTGTTATAGCAACTGACAAACCTTCAAATTAGACAAGCTTCTAGAATACAATTATTTTCTAATTAGGCCACTAGAATTACTTTTGAGTAGTCAGGGCACAGCATTTCAAATATTACATTTCCTCAGTCCTTTCACTGCATTCAGTACCCATGCACAAATAATACTTCCAACTTATATATTCCTTAGAAATCCTCTACCATAGTTGTCACCTCTACTGAATTCGCGATTCTGCACAGCTTGAAGATTTTCTAGGTCTGCTCATCCTCAACGCTTAGAATAAAGGAACAGTGGGTTCTGATAAGACTACGCTCATTCAATCACTTGGCAGGTAGGTATATTAGAAATCTGATATAACATTAGCCCAAGGCAGGCAAAAACTCTCTGAAGAGGAAACAAGAAATTAGGCAGAGTTAATCAGGAAGGTGATCAAGAAGCAATCATAGAATCATAGAATCACTTAGGTTGGAAAAGACCCTTAAGATCATCAAGTACAACTGGCAACCTAACATTACCAAGTCCACCACTAAATTATGTCTCTAAGTGCCACCGTCTACGTGTCTTTTAAATACATCCAGGGACAGTGACTCAACCATTTCCCTGGGCTGTCTGTTCCAATGCCTAACAAATCAGAAGGCCACAAGAGAAGAGTAAGAAAAAACAATAATGGTTGTTTTTAGAATATTTGGAGTCAAGCAGGTACTCGGGCACCAAGTTCCATTTCTTTTTGTGCTTATTTGTAAGTAAAGGACAAGGTGAATTGCAAATCCAGATATCTGTGAAAAACAGCTCAGATAAAAGTAGATTGAACAGGTTACTGCTCTTCCTCACATAGTCCTTCTGTTTGGCTTTCAGCCCTGACTATATACACTGACAAAAGAATGTTAGATTCCCATAGCCAGCTGTGTATCCTCTGCCATTGCCTCAGATGGGCCTTTTAAACCAAACTGAAGCATCACTACCCGTGTTTCATGGAAGGCACATCTATTTGCCAAAAAAAAATCCAGATCACAGTTAACTATATGATATTGTTATTTCAGACCAAAACCAAACACACAAACACACCTCCCCAATGCATTAACATAAAAATTATAAAAGAAGACCAAAAAGCCCACAAAATAAGCATACAAGGCAGAATATGGCTTCTCTACTAGGATATTAAATGTATGGCTTTTTCAGTGATAAGGAAAGGCTTTTTCTTTGAATGATAGATTTCATCCCTGTTCTTATCTTGTCAAATTATTGTAAAATAGCTAGTAGGAAATGCTACTAGGGCACAAGCATTACTTATCATCTTAGTTCATTCTTTAAATATACATGTACCAGCAACTAGAATTATGTATGTCAGTTGGCTCCATTCAGAGACCTGCAGTCTGCAGACTGCAGACTGAGGAGTTAAAGCACCTCATGAGAATTATTTTATTATTTTTCTCACATCTGTCCAGGAGATGTATTTTTAACTCCATGTGAAAGTATTTCTGTAACCTTTTCATGTTTCTCATTCCTTTGCAATACTCATAAATACAGATGCAAAAAAATTCTGACTGAAGAATTACCTCATGATGACCTCCTACAAAATAGGTTTTTTTCACCTTTAAAAACAAATAACTGCATACAAAATATATGTCTAGCCATCTACTTGTCTTATTTAGAATTTTGCAGTTATAATATGTAACAGAAAACCATTATTGCTTTTTCAAAGGCTTGTTTTGTTTTAATTTGGCTAGTTAGATGTGGACCGTTCTGAATCAAGTATAATTGCAGAAAGAGATCAGAAACAAAATATAAAGTGTACTGACATCCTTTCCTAAATTCTAGGAATTATAGCTTCCTAATTAGGGTTAAAGAGTTAGCATAGGTTAAATAGATAAACATGAATAGCCAATGCTATATATACAGATGTAGTAAACAAGCATTCTACAATGTTAGTTAGCATGTTATGAACTCTGATTTAGATCTGAAGTTTTAAAATCACCACAAATTAAAAATAAAATGACCCTCTCACACAAAAATAGCACAAAAAGAGAGCTACATTACCAAGAGAAGAAAGGGCAAGGAGGGCTTGCTACTGGCTTTTGAAGTTAAGAGTGGACTCTGGTAGGCAAAGGCTAAATTTCAAAGCTGGAGGGTCCTTTAAGAGGCACTAACCCTCTTTGACCACATCTGAAGTTCCATGATTTAGAAAAATAGACCATAATACACACAGCCAAATTCCCTAAATATGTTGGATTTACAAGAAAATACTTAGGTGTTGACTAGATAGCTTACTAAAAGCTACTCGATGCTGAGCACTGGCCTAGTGGGCACTTTAAGTACAGTTTAATGAAGAGGCACTGCTGCACTCTGCAATGCCTTCAGCTCCAAGTAACCAGAAAATGTTGCACAGTGTCATCCACCTAACGGCAAATTAGTCTTTAGGTCACACAAACACAACCTGCCACTGCAAAGTTCACACTGGAAATGAAAGGATGTCTATTCCTCATCAGCTAAAGATGCCACAGAAAATTATGTAGGAAAAAGGAAATTAAAGGAAAGTTGCAAAGACACTCTAAAAATGGGGGCATTTTATTAGTGTTTTGGGTTGTTTGTTGTTTGCTTGTTTGTTTTTGGTGTGGAGGTCTTTTGAGTATTTTTTCATTTGGTTGGTTTGGGTTTTTTTGTGGTTTGTTTTCATTTTGTTTCAGGAAAAAAACCCAGCATAGCTGTAAATTTAAGTGTTCTTGGAGAAAAACAACTAGTTTTGTTTATCCACTCAAAATCACTGCCCTTAATCAAATAAAAAACCCTCACAAGTTATATTTTAGTGATGTAACATCTTTAGGTAATAAATATGCACAACATGAGTCGCTTTCGGTCTCATTTTGGAAGGCTTGATTATGAAATACGATTATGCAAAGCAGGGGCCAAGACTTTCTTTTCATTAACGAAATTAAGTCACTTCAGTGGTCCAACCTCTACACAAGTAGTTAAGCACGTCATTCAGAAAGCAGTAGAATAGCACATGATCCTTCTTCATTGCTCTCAAGTGTCTTGCACACAGTCTCTCTGTGGATGGTCAGTGAGCCCTCAGGATGGTCCTCAGCCCTGCATGAGGAAAAGCAAGGTGCAGAAATCATCATTTAAGTAACCTGAAATCTTATTAACACACTCGGAAATATGGGGCAGCGTATCAGACAAAAATTAGCACTACTCTTTCTGTGATTGTTCACCTTTGCTGATCTACTTAATGCCCCTCCAGCTCGACCTCAGGCTGTTCCTGATACCTAGTGATCCTTTCCCCTATGATGAGCTGGTGATGTGCTGTGGCAGATTTCTGTCATCATAGATTACCAGCTTGGTCAAGGTACTGGTAGAAAAGCTCAGTGCCCAGTAATTAGTATCCACAGCTGCTGTCTTCCAGAACCCTAGAAATGCCCTTCTTTAACCCATCCCCAGCTCCAGATCGTTGGACAACGAAATTCCGTGCGTTTGACTACATTAGTTATGACTTCTCAGTTGGTAGAACATTACTCGAATCTCCCTCAGTACAGGAAAGATATGGACCTGTTGGAGAGAGTTCAGATGAAGGCCACAAAAACAATCAGAGGAATGGAACACCTCTGCTATGTGGACAGGCTGAGAGAGTTGGGGTTGTTCAGCCTGGAGAAGAAAAGGCTCCAGGGAGATCTTCTTGTGGCCTTTCAGTACTTAAAAGGGACTCATAAGAAAGATAGGGACAGACTTTTTTAGCTGGGCCTCTTGCAATAGGACAAGTGGCAATGGTTTTAAATTAAAAGAAGGGAGATTCAGGCTAGACACAAGGAAGAAATTTTTTACGAGGGTGGTGAAACACTGGCCCAGGTTGCCCAGAGAGGTGGCAGATGCCCCATCCCTGGAGACATTCCAGGCCAGGCTGGACGGGGCTCTGAGCAACCTGATCTAGTAGAAGATGTCCCTGCTCGTTGCAGAAGGCGTGGACTAGATGAACTTTGAAGGTCCCTTCCAACCTAAACTACTCTATGATTCTATGAAAATGGACATCTGACCAGAAAGGGAAAACATCCTTTCTGCCTCAGCCAATCTGTCACAAAGGCAAAACTCGAACCTGGTCTCAGAGCAAAGAAGATGAATACTGTAGGACTCAAGCAAATCTAGTCTCTTTCTAATAGATTACTGGAAGGGTGAAAGCTGCTGATCAAGCGCCACAGTCATAGAACAGAAATATAATCTGTCCCAAATGATCTTTCCTCCTTTTACCTACTCTTGTCATTCCAGTTTATCACCTGACTAAATATTAACCCTTCTTCTACTTCTCCCCATGCATCCTTGTCACTTAGAATACAGACTTAAAGAAGCTTTGTTTTCGTTGTCAGAACTGCAATAGAAGTAGACTAACACAACTAAAATCCCCCTGTATTTCTGCTGCTCTTCTGCTTGTGATTCTGCCATCTCATTATGGTTCCCCCACTCTCACCCTCAGAATTCTGCTCAGATTTTACTATTATGAATGAAAACCACGCAGAAAGACTACGCAAGTAAAGCAAGTTACAACAATCTGTTCCACTAGTTTTTTGTAGGGGTTTTTTTTGTTTTTTTTAAAACAATCCCTATTACATTTTAAGTTATAGACCTTTAAATAACAGTCAGCATTTTAATTGGATCTGCTTATGTTCTGTGTTGTGTCACTTAATGCAGGAATTAAACTTCACTTTTCTTAAAGATACTGTATTTTCTGGAATTTCAACGTTAGTTTATGCAGAAAGATGAGATAGCAAAGAGAATCTCTGACTGAAATTAAATGTGAACCAGTGGTTGTTGAACTGTACTTTCCAGTATTTCTAAAAGCACACTGTGTTTCTAACAGGGGTCCGACATATCTAAATTCCGCTGTTGTTTATGACCAGTGATTTGAATTAACATATATTGCCAAATGCTCATTTTCCAAAAAGCAGGGACTGCTGGAAATAGAATCAAATTACAATAGAACTGGTCTGTCCTATAAAAGTTAACACCTTAACCTGAAATACTTTAACAGTGGGATGGAAATACTAGCTAGATGCTGAGGGAACAAGAAAACAATTACAGCTTGATTTCAGAAATAGTAGGTTATTTTATCAACATGCACATGCCCTGTAAACATAAGCTGTACGTGACCACCATATGTTGTATGGTTGTTAGATGTATAAATTAAAATAATAAATGCTGACATGACCATTATTTTAATTTTGTGTTGTGGTTGAAATTTTTATTTAGAAGGACCTATATAAGCTTTTCTTTTTATTCTAATCATATTCTGATTTTCATGTCCCTAACTCTGCTTAGGCAGGGGATAAAAATCCAGAACAAAGCTCAGGCAAAATTATCAAGTCGTGTTTCCTTAGGGGTCAGAACCAAATTCATGATGGGTTTGACCTAAAATACGAGCTACATTTTTCCAACAAGTGAAAGACCAGCCATAAAAGCTGTTCCACAGCTTGTTATAAAAGTGCCCTTCAGCCTACATGGTTTGTCAGGACACCAGTCCTTGCTAAAGTACCTTACTCTGCAGATGTCTGTAAGGTAGACGTTCAGTCATAGGCATGTTATTAATCCTGGTGGAATACACCCGCACTGTGCGCTTTGCAGAGGAAGAGGACATGGGTGCTTTATAATTCACAGGTATTTAAGAAGTGTGAAACATTCTGTTTTGAAATGAAGTTAGATTAGATTCTTCCTTTTGAATACAAATAGGAACGCAGTGAACTAATAGTTATTTAAATCACCTTTATTCTCTTTGAGGAATCTTATCATGCTAATAAAATGTCCTCTTTTTGGCAACATCAGCATAAGAAAGCCAGATCTTCATAAATTTGCACATCTCTTCCACATTCACAAATTCATCTTCCGTTTCCTCCAGCCTTTTTTCATTAAACACCACACCAACACCACAAAATCTGCCTGCGATTACCTTGGCTGTCTCTTTTGTAGGTGACTGAATAACATACTCATCTAAGGTTCATCTGTTAAACATATTTTCTTCGGTTTGGGAGGATTGTTTTCCCTTGCATTTCACACTGAGGGACTTCTTGGCTCCAAGTTTCCCATGCCATTTTACTACTATTTACTCCACTCTTTTCTTGCTGCCACTTGAAGTCCGCAGAAGTCATTCATTAAACTAACTACCCTCAGTTTCTTCTTATCAATGAACCCAAACAATTCAAAGTGGTCCACTGAGGTTGCTTTGCATAACACTATCCATGCATCTTCACTAATTTAGGAAGGTAGGCTGTAGAGTTAACAGCTTTTATTATCCAAATCCATCAGGTAAACACTGGTCCTGGGACTAGGCTCCAAGACAATACTGCTTTATTTTGTGTAGCGAAAACATAAAAACATAAAAACGTAGCATAAAAACAGATACTTTACTAGCAGACCAAAAGGAAAGTAATATCAAAAGCTTGTTTTCACTGCAGACCTGGAAACCCCCCTGAAGAGTTATTTTTAAAAGCATTTTTGTCATAATGGAATTTTTTAATAAGATCATGTTGATGTCCCTTACATTTTGAAAAAGAAAATGCCTTTTAAATTGCTAAAACATTCCACTTCGATGAGGTAAAAAAGTTTTAATGCCGTGATTTTGAATTGTTTGATTAACTTTATCATTCCACTGGAAATCATCAGTGACCTCAAAATCTGATTCAGAGAAGAGTGGGGACTTCCTTCCTTCCTTCCTTCCTTCCTTCCTTCCTTCCTTCCTTCCTTCCTTCCTTCCTTCCTCCCTCCCTCCCTCCTTCCTTCCCTCCTTCCCTCCTTCCCTCCTTCCCTCCTATTTCTTCCAAAATAGCAATTTGTTTTTGCCATCAGCCCTGCAGCTAACTCTTGGCTCGTTTTAACCCAGCTCCTAGGCACATTTAAAATCCCCTCGCTCCAAAGTAATGCTACACCCAACCAGTGCTAACTGGTCCTTACAGACTGAAGTTCTTCAAAGAGGAGACACCAAACCAGAGGAGTGCTGACATTTCCCCACTGCTTTCTCACTATGTCCCCTTGTTTCTGAGGACACTAAGGTGTCCCCCAGCTCTCAGGGACAGGGCTGCACCCTCACTTGCCTGCAGACGCGGTAGGAACCATGGCAGGTACCCTGGAAGTTCCATCAAAGTATCTGGGTGAGTGCATTACTAGCATAGTCAAAGCATCTAAAATATTGCTTTCTGCTCAGGCTGCTCACTACTAGGATAAATGTATCCATCCATACACCTTCTGCAGCTGAGTTTTTTCTTACACATGTACCCAAAGAAGAAAGTGATTAAAGTAGCAAAAGTGACAGAATTAACACTAGGCAACAGAGGAAGGAAGCTGATGGATCTGTGAAAGTTGGGCAGGAATTAATAAAATTTAATTAAACATTACTTACAAAAGTAGCATAAAACATCTGCTTATTGCCTTATTCACAACTGAAACCACTAAAAAAGAACGCTCCCAAACCATAACATCTGCAGATCCACTTGGTTGTTTTTTAAGGTATGTTAATTCAAAAAAGGAGTTCCAAGGCTGAAGTCAGAGACAATCTCTGCAAATTTATTTAAACACTAGGCTGCCATTAATTAATAAGAAACAAGGAATCTTTCTTCAGACCTCTATGGATAGAACTGACATTCAATGTTTTGTCAAACAGCAAAATATAAACCTAAACCAAATTCTATTAGCTACAATAGAAAATTGAATTAATATTGAATGTCTCTTTTTTGTAATTGTTTGATCACTTTCCATAAACAGAAATTATTCTTCATCTTTTGAATATGCACATAAAGGAAGCTTCCTCCTGTTTTACAATAGCAAAGCTAAAATACAGAAAAATTTTATGGGAATTTGCAAATCAGAATAACTTCTAATTGCAGCAGCAATTACTAGTAAGCTTTGTACTAAAGAAGTTCATTAAGTAAGGGCAGAGGAGTCAGATATTCAGAATGGAAATTAAAAGCTGCTTGAAAATGACATGAAGATGTTGCTTTAATGAGACTCAAACATATGTGCCTGAAAGGTTGTTTTAATTCTGTTAAGACTTGCATGACTTACTCTGCTAAACAAAATATTTTTCCCAGGTTCATCCTGAATAGTCAAATCCCAAGGCCTCTGGACTCCTGAATTCTAGAAATGAGTTCACTAGCCTAAAATTTGCAATCTGTAAGGAAAGGGAGGGAAAAACAAACAAACAAACAAACAAACAACAAACAAACAAACGAAAACTAGGAAAATAAGAAAATCTTTTAAAGGAGAAAAAAAATGGAGAGTATATAGGAGTGAGAACCCTTATGGTCACATGCTAGAGGAAATCTTAAACACGAAGTGGAATGATGGAACACAGACCTTCCAGTGTAACTTAACTGAGAAGGAATTTTAAACAGTAAATTATACAAAATTATCATTAAGAAATGTTTCCACGGAATACCAAGCACTTAAAAAGATTTTTTTTCTTAGTTATATTTGCATGAGGACAGAATATTTTTAAAAACATTGGATACACCTATAACTGGGACCAGTCTTACAAGTGTTTGGATCACCCTGCAGCACAACAAAGACATTCTCAGACCACAGCCCCATAAGTCATGCCAGACTCTGAAGTTCTCACTTGAGACCTCTTTTTCCAACATGATCGCTTGGTGACCTAGACTAAAAAAACTGGAGATGGTGTATAAAAAAAAAAATAATCCAAGCAACTCGTTTTATGCAGGTATGCAAGATTGTTTTGCAGCCATTCCTCAGCCCAGCTGAACATCTGTGTCCCAGGGCAGGGGCTGCCTATGCTAATCTAGTGGCACCGCTGCTGAATGCCGAACTGTTGACTCAGAGTGAAGAGTACAAACTTTCCTGAAAGCTGTGTACACTTACCACTCTCTTTTGGATGCAGACATGTCACATTAAGAGGTTAAAGGAGGGTCATCTCCTTCTGCTTGTCCTACTAAATGCTATCACCTCTTCCGATCTGCCACTTAAACTGCCTGTGTGAGCTCTCACTAGTCCATTTAAAGTAAAATGCACTAGATGATATAGCTTACAGTCTTAAGAGTAGGACTTATTTTGGCTGAAAAAAGTTAGGAATTTTTTACAAATTCGGATTTGATTGCAGATCCAAAGGGGTAGAAGCCTCCAGAGAAATGGCAGTGAGTTACTGGCTGCAAATCTCTTTAGTCAGCACCACTGCAGGACAAATAATCCTTCTCTGTGTACATTTACACATACACATCTCTAAATATATTGTTAAGGATGGTACAGTTAATCAAGACAGACAAAACTGATACTGAAGAAGCCTGCCTTTACTTTCTTTTGCATCTCTCCCTCTGTTCTTGGATGTACACTCTTGTTCTCACCCTTGACCTGTTCCTGTGATCTGATCCCTAAAGAGCTTATGTAAAAAGCTGGCAAAAGGCTTTTTCTTCTTCCTTTTTGTTTGAGCTGTTTTCCTGCTAGTTCACTGAGAAGAATCAGCTCCCTGAGTTACATCAATGATAATATATTAAACAGCACCAGGAAACACTGCAAGGCACTGGAACTGAATTGTTTACGCTGTCTACAGTAAATTCTTGTAATGACCCCATTTTGGTTTTGGTCCAGGTTAACTGCATCTCTTCCAGCTTTTCCTAGGAGCAGCTGCAAAATCATCATGGACCAGAAACCATTCCCCATAGGCAGCTTGTATATGGTCACAAAGTGCTGGAAGGTTCAGGACTGTGATGGATGGGGAGGGTGCTGTTCCTTGCCAGATGGTCTCAATGTCAGAGTACAGTCCCGGGCAAATATCATTTATCAGAAAACATGTAGCTCAAGGGAAAGAGGTGCCTGAGACTTGAAGTGAGAGGAGGGAAGGAGTGAGTAGATGAGAAAGAAAAACAAGTAAAAAAGGCTTTGAGGAGGAAACAAGGCTTTTCCTCTCAGCAGCAGTAAGCTGTTACACAGGCTCAGCCTGTCTCGTACAACTGCATCCCTAGAGATTTACAGTTTCGCTTCTCAGCTTAGTATTAACACCAGTTGCTGCTCACTGCACCAAATACACCAATTACAGCATGAAGGTGAAAAAGCTGTTTTTCGCTCCTTCCTTCCAAGGCTATGGCATTGTGTTGACACAAAGTGACTGTGGGTTGACATTAGCAACACAACAGCCATGTAAAGCATATTTAGATGCTGCATAAATGGCAATAAAAAGTGTTGAAAGTTTAAAGTATCTTGGATCCACCAGTCTCCCCTAGAGCGTGGAATAGACATGGATGTAGTATTCATCAGGAGGACCAGGCCATATGGTAGCTATTTAAGCATTTTCAATTGTGGTTTCACAAATAGTTAGATGCATAATACATTTCTGGAAAAAAAAAAAGAAAAGAGAAAGCAAAGGAATTTGCCATAGTAGACACTCAGCCTACTTGATGTATTAATGGAGTTCAATGGCTGAAGTTCATAACTGGAGGAATATAAAGGTGAATCCTGTAAGAATCCCAAGGCCTTTCTGGCATCTATTCCAGTGCTTTTAGAATTAGAAGCAAAAAAACAAGGGAAACTACTGTCTGCTAGTTGGATCAGGGACAGAAAGAACAACACTGATTTCTGGAAAAGGTTTTTTTTTTCCTAGTTGTTGCTTTTAACTTCACTTACCTCACTAATATACATAGTATATGGACTCCCTCCTCAAAAAGGTTTCAGCCCAGCTGGTGGTGAAAGGGCCTGAAGTGAAGTAGTCGTAGACAAGAGTGCTGTCAGATTGTTAAGTTATGCTCATCTTTGACTGGTAGATGATACAAGAAAAGATCATGTCCTGTCTTTCTGTTATGATATATTTATCTTCATCGTCCTTCTCTGGGTGAATCTTGATCCCACAGGTTATAGCCGTACTGCCAAACGAAAAATAACTTCCAGAGACCAATCTCTTGCTCTGATGCTAAGCGGCATCAGTTGACGCACATCCTCATGCTTAGGAGCAAACCCTGGTAGAACAGATCTCTCTTGGAAAGTTGGCAAGACCTGTCTTGTTTTGTGCTGAGCAGGGTGCAGCTGAGCAGGGTGCAGCTGAGCAGATGTACAGCAGGGTAAATGCTTGAACTCACTTCCTGGCCTTCTTTTACTTAGTACTGCAGATGCAGTCAGAGCAAACATGACAGAACATCTGGAAAGAAAAGATGGGGTCAAGGAAACTCAACAAGATGAGAATTTTCCATGGCACTTTTTCAGCTAATTGCTCAAGGAAACGTTCTCCAAAGTCGCATTCTCTTGTCCAGGCTCTCAGTACTGTAATTCTGTTTGACGGTTAGGATTAGCTCAGGACATCCTGATGGGGAAATTACATCGCAAGGACCTTGGCTTGAGCATCTGATTCTAGAATGGAAGTTTAGAAAAAATCCAGCTAAATAAATAACAACCATTTAAACTAGGATGTTCGCATCAGTTATTCAATAAAACAACAAAACTAGATATCTCTAAAGGACAACTACTTGAATTACCTCCTTCTGAGTGCTCCACACTCCATACACTCTGCTGATAATTCTCTAGATAAAATCTTGCCTAAAGCTGCCCTTTACTTGATAATTTTATACAATAACACATCTTTAATTGTTTTTCAATTGTTCATATTTCACTCCTCCTTGTTTCTCACTCGAGGTCTATGGTGATTCAGTGGAAGACAGTTAGCAAATTAAACAAAAAAAAGTCAGTCATGCATTAACAGGTTATAATCTTATGAAGTTATTTTTGGTCCCATCGTCAACTGTGACATCAAAGCTTGGATGGTTTGTGTTGTCCCCAAAAGTCATGAGGAGGCAGCAGAAGCCAAGAGTTGATCTGCACCGGTGACACAAAGGTGCTCTAAACCTGTCATAACCAGCTGTTCTCAATAAAGGTCCATCTGCTTTGTGTCACTGATGTGGTCAGAGGCAGCTGGAGGATCTCCATGGATCTGTCCCTAATTATCCATAAGGAGCCTATTTCCTCTTTACATTATCATACGGTATGAAGTTCAGTTGAAACAATTCCCACCTATCCTGGGCACCTTTGAAGTGCTGTCAGTATTATTAATTCTCCTCAACAATCATTATAGCCTTTCTTTTTACTGTATTTTCACCACTCTTGTTCTTTTTTTCCCTTCTCCAACCCCCATCTTTCTGTTTCCTGAGGTACATCTTAGTTCTTTCCTCTTTTCCCCATCTAATTGCACATCAATCCTCATATGATAGCAATAAAACATACATTTTCTCTTATGCAGTGGAGAAACTTGTGTTTTCTACCACCTCTACTGCTTCTGTCTATATGTTTTTCAATAACATGAAGTATAGTCGTCTAAGTCTACACTATACCCAGCTACACTTAAATCTATGAAACTTATGCCTCAAGCTTCAGTAGGAATTGAATTAGATCTGAAGAGTTAAGTGCTGTTCCACAGATTTCCATAAACTTCAGTAAACAGAATATACCATACTGTTGTTTGAGAGGGGACTCATCCAAAGAGAAGGTGGTGGGGATGAACAACTTTGGTAAGCAAATTTAACAGAGAGTTAATAAAGGGCAATGAAAAGGAGAGAAGAAAATAAAAACAAACTTAGGTCTTTCTAACCTGACACAAGGAATTCCAAGCCTAAACTTGACTAGCTCACGTACACTCACATGAAACAAAAAATACCCCTTGTGAGCTCTGAGTGGTTATCTCAGGTAGCCACAGGACTAACTGACCTTTTTGGTGTTCTTTCTGTGTGGCTTAGGTGTGCATCTGGTTTGTTCTTCTGCAGACTCTCTTCCAGTGAGACGGCACAGGAAAAGCGAGACAATATTGAAAAGCAGAATCAAGGAGAACCTAGTCCTCCATAGCCATTTGTATCTTTCTACTTGATTTTGTCTTGTATGAGACAAAAGTCCTGCATACCAGTTCCAGAAACAGATAAGCAGCATCAGTAGCAAAGTGAGATAGGCCTGACTTAGGTTGACTATACAGCTTCCATGTGCCTCTGGATCTGCAGGGTTTGTGTCGTATTAAACTTATGTATGTTGTTAAAATTAATTCCACAGATGAATTGGGCACTCATGTTCATGACACTTTATTAAAGAATAAATCTTTTGTTTGAATAGGACTTCTGACTAGGTGATTTACAACTCCCCAGATATTGATTTTCCTTACTTACACTTACAGCCACCAGATCCTTTTACATAATCACAATCAAGTACTATTGATATGACTTGTCTATAACGTTCAAAGTATGACAAGGAATTCAGGTTTTGCTAGGAAAAAAAAAAAAAAGAAGTTAATACTATGACAATACTAAGACTGAACCAATAATCTCAGTACACGAAGGACTCCTTTTTTTTACAGTAGGTTACTTTTCCCCCTTCTCAGCCCCTCACAACATATAATCTTGAGCTTCACCCAAAACAGAAAAAGAAAAAATGATCAAAGTATCAGCATTTAAAATCCTGGGTTTCTTTGTAGCATATTGCCAGATCTTTTGCTTTATTTGAGATTACAAGTCCTTCCTCAGAGTTATTAGAGGATCAAATTTTTGTCTCCAAACTTTTTGCCAAGGGGCAGGCAATAAACTAAGAATACTCTCCACAGATCTTTAAGACACATTCAAAACTAAAATAAATTAGACTTCCTTAGGGCTTTATACTCCTGCAAGTTAAACTTAATTTATTTTATGCTTAGTATCCTTAAGTAACATTTTTATCACAAATCATTGTCATAATAATACCCGAACGATAGATGTTTTGAAAGCAGTCTTCCTGAAAAGTGGGATGACTGTGCCCAGAGAAAAGGTGATGCATAGGTGAATCTCTGTTCTGAAGTAACCACGGAGCATCTGACAAATCCTTTTACTGAAGCCCTAACTTTCTGGCTATGTGGACCATCTTCATGTTTATATAGATTCCTACTACTCATCCACAGCCAATTTGACCCTCTCACTTGAGTTTTAGCATTACTGGTCTGGGTTTCTGTGTACTCCAGTTCACATAGAGATTACTTAGGAATCATGTTCCTGCTTATTCTTCATTCAGAGGCAAGATTCAGGCATTGAAAGTGAGGACAGTATTTACCCTGGGGAGAGGAACCCATCAGAATCACAGTTATCTCAAAGAAGTCAATATTTGGGTACCATGACCAGGGTCATGGCTTCACCAGCACAATCTTTGTGCTGCCATAGGACAAAGGAGGTGTAATTGAACCACAAACATATTGTTATGATGTTATTATAATGAAAGGGTGGCTGGTTTGCTGCTTTTTTATGGAGAAGGTTCTACCTTCGCTAGCTATATTGCCAATAAACAATTAGAAATTATGGACTTCTTCCTGGATTTATCTACAAACAGATGATCTCATCATCCATAAGAATGAGGAACTAACCTTACCACAAGAACTGCAGCTGTACTCACAAAATTCGCTGATGACACAGAAGTGAGAGACATCACAAATGTGTTGGTTGTTATTTGGGTTGTATTATTTTGTTCGTTTGGTTTGGTTTTTGTTTTGTTTTGTTTTAAATAGCTTTACATGAAGATATCAATAACTGGGGGACAAATGCAAAAGTAATGGAGTGAAACATCAAATGGAATGAAAGTTCCTGTATCTAGAGATGAACAACAGGAACTTCTACTAATAAACTGACCTATAACTGCAGGAGACTTTGCTTAGCCAGCAGTGAAAAGAACAAATAAAGATACATCTGAAATAGTTTTTCCAGACCAGATAGGATATTCAAAATGATAGCAAAGCTTAATAGATAGGATTCTGTATAGTACATAACCTCCCTGTAAAGAAAGATGCATTCAAACTGAAAGATGAAGAGCTGCAAAGATGACCATGGGAAAGGAGAGTTATGTTATAGGGGAAACTTGGACTTGGTTTTTTGCTTTTGCAAAGTGGAGGCTGACAGGCAATACATTTGCTTTCTTTTAACACACAACAGAGGTAAACTTGGTGGAGGGAGTATAAAAATTGTCTGTATTGAAGACCAGTTCCGGTGTATGAACAAAAGCATACAACTAGATGTGAATTAAGTTCTAAAGGAAAAGAAGGAGTTTTCTGAACATCAGAGGAATTAGATGCTGCAGCAGCATCTCAGAAAGAGTTATATAGGCACAATAAAATAATCTTGGTATAAGATGAAGCTTAATCACTTCAACAAAGGGATTACACAGTGCAAGAGCACACAGCAAGGGAATAATGAAATTTTCCAGTATTGCTGTTCCACTGAACTGTTGAACTCTAAGCCAGAGCCAGTCTCTGAGCTCATGTATCATCTTAATACATAATCAGAGTATCTTCTTGGATCCCCAAACAAGGTATATAAACTACAAGGTAGGCAATTAATGTGAGCTTAAGAGTCTGATCCTGAAACCAGGACTCGTTCATTGACATCAACAGGAGTTACGCAGATTTAACTAGAGAATTAGCAAAGAATTAGCAAAAAGAGTTCTTACCTATTGGTGGAAATAATATATTCTGTGCAGCTGATTCCTAGATTCCCTTTCTGACTGACTTGGGTCAGGTTCCTCTCATTTTTTATTAGGAGATGAATGAAGATCTTTCCTTCTGGATCTCTTGCCATGGGCTTTCACATATGTCATATCTTTATTCTTCAGCAGAGAATGCTAAAAGTTGTGGCTGATGCAAATGGTTTACTGATATTTCAGAGGACTAGCCATTTACAAGGATCTGGATAGCACCTGAAGCTGAATAAGCACACAAAATTGCAGATGCTAGCAATCTTGATAATTTACATTATTTTCTGTGTTTATACAGAGTTTTCAAACCCCATGTGCCCCCAAGGTTAAGTATTATAAATGTATTATTCCAATTTTTTCACCTTGGAGACTTCTGAGTATAGCAGCTTGTTGCCAAACTGGAAGGAGAACCATTCTCTTCTGGTACATTTATTTCTGACGGTTGTTATTCCTCCATTCATGTTTATATTTCAAATGACTGATCAGACATTAAGTGCAGGAAATAACTTTCCATGCCTGACTGTATCCCCTCTCCACAATACAAACAGCAGCAGATTCTGACCAGACTTGGCTACTTTCACAGGTTTCGTGTCGCTCCTAATTACCCCACTCATCCAACTGGCAACTCAGGCAAAAATAATGTAAGTGAAAGTCAGGAAAACAGCCTGACAGCTCTCAAACCAAGTAGTGTCCAGTTCCTTCCTTGTTTCAGACTTCCAGAAGTATTTTTCCTTCAATCTGTAAACAAGCAGATGGTGCCTTGGTCTCCGCTGCTTAGGACAAGTCATTCATTGACCTTATTTGCTTCATATGTTGACAGTGTTACCACACAGACCAAAGCACTGGTCCTACTACAGGAACCCAGACTCTGTTCCCCCTGAAGCAATTCGAAGGATTCCTCCAAAAGTCAAATGCTACCAGAAGCAGAGTATGTGAACAAGCTTATTAAGTATTGCAAATCTGGCATTATATTTGTCGTTTCATGACTTCATTTTTCTGATATACCATGTTGACTTATTTGAGTGGGTTTCACTACACTGTGTACAAAACACTTCAATCAAAGCTAGGGGTCATATCCATTTTCCCTGAGAGACCACACAATTCACGTGGCCCTTAGAACCACTGTGCCAAGGGAAATTAATTTTGAAGGCTTCAATTGGTACTGCAAGAATCACAGAATCACAGAATGTCCTGAGTTGGAAGGGACCGACAAGGACCATTGAGTCCAGCTCCTGTCCCTGCATATGACAACCCCGAAATTCACACCATTTGTGCAAGGGTGTTGTCCAATTGCTTCTTGAACACTGTCAGGCTTGGGGCTGTGACCACCTCTCTGGGGAGCCTGTTCCAGTGCTCCACCACACTCTGGGTGAAGAACCTCTTCCTAATATCCAACTTAAACCTTCCCTGGCACATATTTGCATTTACTAGACTATACCTAACATATAAGGAAAAATAAAATATACTTGATGAACCTAGAGAAACTGGTAGGCTATGTAATACCTACTCATAAGACATGGTTAAAAGATCTGAAGAATAGCTGAGCCTTTGTTTGCAATGGCAGCTGAGTAAGTTTATAAAAGTCTCCTTGGTCTTTTCTTTCTCTTTCCCTTTTGCCTTCCTTTTTCTCACACACAATAACACAGACATGTAGATGTATAGTGCTGTTTTTCAACATGACTCAAGATTATATCTAACTGTGGCCTCAAACAGATAAGGAAAACGTTGCTTTTTCACCTTTCAAAAAAAAATTACTTCAAATTCAGACCTTCACAAGCCTGAAGTCTATTTTCTCCTATAAAGATAGAAGCTATCTCACCATGCTTTCGGTTGCACTTCCTCTGCTAGATGGCATTGCAACATTTAAAGACAGGCTGGTGATAGTTCATAGGTTCAGAGGTCTTTCCGGTAATCTAGTAATATGTACAATTTCCTCCCTATCACTAGAAGCTCAGTAGAAGGGATCTCAGATTTTCTAACACCATATACTGAGGACAGTATAGGGTACAAAATCCATATGTGAAACACTGAAAACCTTGTAGAGGTAACATCTACCTTCAGCATTGACAATGAGTTAATATTAAATATATATATCACTGCATTCAGCAGATATTTGGTAGGTCAGCAGCTGTTAGGCTTTAAACAGTTCTTCCACAATTGTGGAAGTTTTCCCTTCTTTTTTCCTTTTTCCTTGGTCTTGGTCTGTTAAAGCTAGACTGGAATTAGTGTCAATATTTTGACACCATCCACATTTTCTGAAAACATGTAGAACTACCTCTTTTGCACCTACATTTCTTATCCAGACCTTTATCTCGATTATTTTTATATTATTTAGGTACTTGTATAATAGTGGGGACATTCTTTTGGTCAACATATTCTCTTTCTAACTGCATGAAGCACACTGTTTTTAATCGCGACTCTCCAGCTGTCTCTATGGGGAGACATACATACTCTTCGAGAATTCTGAATAATGATTCTGCTTTAGTACTGCTACCACAGGGTCAGACTAACTTAAGAACAGTGGTAGCCATGCTTCTTCTGATAGCAGGAGGCAGCAGTGAAGCATATGGGAGATGCACTGTCAGGAGCCTGTGACAGACACTTCACACAGAATCACAGAATCACAGAATGTTAGGGATTGGAAGGGACCTCAAAAGATCGTCCAGTCTAATCCCCCTGCCGGAGCAGGAACACCTAGATGAGGTTACACAGGAAGGCGTCCAGGTGGGTTTTGAATGTCTCCAGAGGAGGAGACTCCACAACCTCCCTGGGCAGCCTGTTCCAGGGCTCTGTCACCCTCACTGTGAACTGTGAGCACTTCTGTCACTGCTGTTAATGCATTAACATGGAGACTCCACGCTGGAGTTTAGGATGCACTGTAGAAATACAACGCAATAGACCTGGCATCCTCTGAAGAGTCCGTAGTCCAAATGCCTGATTTTTCAATAATCACATAATTTAGTTTCTGATAAACCGTGTAATAAATTCCTCCTACCCACTCCAAGTCAGTAGCAACCAAAGCAAGCTTGAGCCCCTCAGGGGACAAATAAGGGTAGTATGCATAGGAAATACATCAATATTGTGAAAACAAGGTACTCACAGCATAGAGAATTTATTTTCCAAACAATTTGTTTTCATTAATTTATTTTCCAAATTAGTTCTAAGCTTGCAATCTGATTGCAGTACTTTGAAGGTGTGTCCATTCACCTCTCAGAACATTCTATGCTCCGCACAATTCTGCCATTCTGCCATTCACAACTGTCTATTCCAAAGGATGCCAGTTATTTTACCTACAACACAATCCACACAGATTTAGTGTATCTTTGAACAATTGCTCTTAAAATGGATCAGCTGAAAGTAATGAATGCACTGCACTGCAGCCAAAGGAAGAAAGATCACCATTGTATTAAGGAATCTCAGTCATTTCTTGAACTAACCTTATCTTGGTAAACTTCACACTGAATCATTGTTAAATCCAACCTCTATAAATATTTGGATAGCTAGGATGCTACTATTAAATTCAGACAGGTTGTTTAGTCACAAGTAGTAATAACATTTTAATATTTATGCTATCAAGCATTTCTAATGTTGCTGAGCTGTTCGAAAAAGACGTGTAACAGAAGTTGCTTCAAATGGCTTTATAAAGCTAATCTGCTTTTAGGCATCACAGGCACTCTACATTACACTTTCAGTTCAAATTGTTTATATTTGATTGTATTCTATTATCTCTAAATGAGGTGAGTTGCTCTAGGGTCATGATCTGTTTCTTGTTATTACTTGGCATGTTCTACTGTGTATACTAGATAAAGTGTGCTGATATTCCATCTTTTTGTTTAAATTTACTGAGGTTGAAAGATAACTGCAAGTGATATTTCTTCCACTCAAAGGGCTATCATATCAAATACTTCAAGAAATGATTAAGATTCTTCAAAGTTTTCTTTATGTAGTATTCACATGTCAAGAAATACAGATTTTGGATGCCACATATGGGATTCCTGCTGATTCATTGATGAACATCTAGAATACTTGCAGGTATAGGCTCTAAGGACAGATGTTAAAAAAAGGTTTTCTACAGCAAAGAATCGTAATCTCTGCTTTATCATAATTTTATCCTCACTGTAGAAGAAAATACCATTACATAAGGGAATATCTCTGGTGGAAACCAACCTTTGCACACCTTGTCAGTCCAGATGTGCATCCCATCCTCTTTCACTGTGCTTGCCAAGATGATTAAATAAGAATTTGGCAGCTGGATAAGGAAGATTGTCTGGTTGAAAACTAATCCAGAGCCAGATCAGGGAGCTATCAAACTGTCCATGGAGTCACAGAGCTGCTGGCATAGAAGAATGACAATATGTGGCCAGTGTTAAGGGAAAGGCAGTGCTATTCATCATAGCTGCAGTGGGAACATGTATTAACCTAAACTTATTACAGCATTACACTCTATAGTCAGCTGTTTAGAGGCAGCAGAGACATTAAGCATTTAGCATTACAATACCACAGCTGCAATACAAGAGAGGATTTAAGGCCTCATTAGGCATGTAATTATTATAGTGCAGCTAGTGGCTGTTCTAACACTGCTTTTTTTTCTGATTAAATACTAACAATTACAATTTGCAAGATTGCAGCAGTACCTACAAGTGACCAAGCTAGACAGAACTTCGAGGTCATGCCACGGTGCCCTACGTGTATGTTCAAAACTACTCTGAAGGCATCCCTGAGAAATGGGACTACAGCATTCCTCAGCTTCTAATCACAAGGGAGCTGTGCCCCACAAGGACCGCAGCCCCTTCATTTCAGACACCTTGCTGCTCAGCACAATCCACAGCTTTAATCGCAGTATCACAGTATGTTAGGGATTGGAAGGGACCTCAAAAGATCATCTAGTCCAATCCCCCTGCCGGAGCAGGAACACCTAGATGAGGTTACACAGGAAGGCATCCAGGTGAGTTTTGAATGTCTCCAGAGAAGGAGACTCCACAACCTCCCTGGGCAGCCTGTTCCAGTGTTCCGTCACCCTCACTAAGAAGAAGTTTCTTCTCATAATTAAGTGGAACATCTTGTGTTCCAGCTTGAACCCATTACCCCCTTGTCCTATCATTGTTTGTCACTGAGAAGAGCCTGGCTCCATCCTCATGACACTCCCCCTTTATATATTTATAAACACTAATAAGGTCACCCCTTAATCTCCTCTTCTCCAAACTAAAGAGACCCAGCTCCCTCAGTATTTCCTCATAAGAGAAATGCTCCACTCCCTTCATCATTTTTGTTGCCCTGCACTGGACTCTCTCCAGCAGCTCTCTGTCCTTCTTGAACTGAGGGGCCCAGAACTGGACACAATATTCCAGATGTGGTCTCACCAGGGCAGAGTAGAGGGGAAGGAGAACCTCTCTTGACCTACTAACCACCCCCCTTCTAATACACCCCAGGATGCCATTGGCCTTCCTGGCCACAAGGGCACAGTGCTGGCTCATGGTCATCCTGCTGTCCACCAGGACCCCCAGGTCCCTTTCCCCTACACTGCTTTCTAACAGGTCATTCCCCAGCCTATACTGGAACCTGGGGTTGTTCCTGCCCAGATGCAGGACCCTACACTTTCCCTTGTTATATTTCATCAAATTGTTCCCTGCCCAACTCTCCAGCCTGTCCAGGTCTCTCTGGATGGCAGCACAGCCCTCTGGCGTGTCAGCCACTCCTCCCAGTTTAGTGTCATCAGCAAACTTGCTGATAGTACACTCAATTCCCTCATCTAAATCGTTAATGAATATATTGAATAATATTGGCCCCAATACCGATCCTTGAGGCACTCCACTAGTTACCGGCCTCCAACTGGACCCTGCCCCATTGACTACGACTCTCTGGCTTCTTTCCTTCAGCCAGTTCCCAGTCCACCTCACTACCCAATCGTCCAGTCCACACTTCCTCAGCTTAGCCATCAGGATGCTGTGGGAGACCGTGTCAAATGCTTTGCTGAAGTCAAGGTAGACCACATCCACTGCTCTGCCATCATCGATCCACCTCGTTATTTCCTCATAAAAGGCTATAAGGTTGGTCAAGCATGACTTCCCCTTGGTAAAGCCATGCTGACTGCCCCTAATAACCCTCTTATCCTTGATATGCCTTGAATGCTTGCCTAGGTTGCCTGTGATTTTCCAGAGAAGCCAGCAAGCTAAGCTATTGTGTCGGCCAGTGGTGAATACTGAAACAAAAGGCAAAACTTATATTCTAGAACTTATTATTAAGTTAAACAATTACTTGCAGTTGGTATTTTCTGTTCCGGAATCCTTCTAAGACCCATGCCTGGTACAGCCTTCTCTTACAAATCTATTCAGCAGTTTAGAAAACATTTATGTTACCTTATCCAATTCTCCCAAAAACTTAATGTTCACTAGATATGTAAAAAAATAAAAGTGATATTTTCTTTTGTGCTTCCTTCCAGCTCTGATTTCTCACAGGAAAGGTCTGACCATGTTGTTGTCAGAGAGCCAGGACTGATGTTTTCCCAGTCTCACCTATTGAACATGTTCCTTTTTGTAAAAACTGCCTCACTAAAGTAGGCACACTTAATCAGGTCATCTCATTGCCAGTTGAATTTCCCTATCACTACGTTCCAGAGTATTTCTCAGTGTTTCTTTGGCCAAGTGCATGATTAATATTGCTATATAAAGAAAAACAGTTTCAGCAGAAGAGTTAAAGAGACCCTGTTTCTCCCCTACCCATCAGCACTCAAAAGCCTGGTGTTTTTATCACAAATTTGAGAGACACAGCCTCTAGATCGACTCATGCAGAACCTATAAAGAATAGCACCTCTTACAGCTCTAGTAGATACTCCAATGAGACAGTTATTGAGTAAAGAAGAGAATGAAGACCTGATACTTTTGCACAAACAGGTTTCCGTACTAAGCACGGTGTAGAACATGAGCAGCTGGTAGATGAGACCTACCCATCAAAGACGTCTGTAGGACACATACTCTGGGTATGCCTGGAGACACAAGGATGAGCTGCATGCCTAGCACTCCCCAGACAAAGACACTCTGGCAGCTCAGATTGGCACATCTGCAACAGGCATCTAGAGAGTGAGGTAACTGCTGAGCTGTGGAAATTGAGAATCTTGAACATGAAATAACTGTGAGGGCTGAATCCGCTTGTGGATCTAAGGTTTTGCTTTATATTGCAATTAGCCTACTAGGTGCTAGGGGTATTTGCATTTCATTTGGAGTGGTTTTCATTTTAGATGTGCAACTCGCCACATTGGTTCTCTTCACTTCAGCATTTCACTGGAGGTTTTATTTGTGCTTCCATCTCACATCTGTTCAGAAACATCTTTTAGAGGAACTCTAGAGAAACGGATATCTGTTGAATTTTTAACCTTAGTTCCTTTTTGGCAAATTTCTTCTTAACTTCCTTGGGAAACACAATATCCTCACAGATGAACTCCCTGTTCACAAGATACACTTTAATAAATTATGTGGCTTGATCTGGGGGGACAAAGTAGACTTAACAAGACCCATAAACAACAGATTTACTTAAAAAAAACCAATTGGGTCAGGATGTATAGAAGACCTACTGCATGGAGCTGGGCATTCTTGACACTTAAAAAAATGAGCAGTTACCTTCCAACGTAACAGCTATGTGGTTTTTCCTGCTGCCAGAAGTATCAGTGGAGGGAGAGGTGCGTCTCAAATACCAGTTCTGCTGTCACTTATACCCATTTTACGTAGTATTATTTCTCTGGCTTCTATGTTAATGTCAGGATAAATGAGGATGGAATTGATTCCAAAACCCAACTTTTACTGAATCTGCAAAAAAATACCATGAAAAGTCTATCTATTTAGTTATAAGGAAATTAATAATTCCACAACATAAAATCTTACAGACCTTTTTTTTTTTTTTCCCCAGAAGAAAATAAGTGGGGCTTGTGAAGACATTGGTCTTCTGACCGGTGTAACTCTTCATAGTTGAGTGGTCATGATTTTCTGGCAGACTTGCTACCCCTTAAATTAAACAGAAATATGCATTTGTGTACCTTTCTCTACATGCAATTTCACACACAAAAATATCCATCCCAAAGAACAACCGTTATATCAGGGGTGTCCAACTCATTTTCACTGGGGCCACACCAGCCTCATGGTTGCTTTCAAAGGGCTGAATGTAATTTTAGGACTGTACAGTCTAGTGAGGCTGATGTGGTCCCTGGTGAAAATGGTGAAAATGAGTTTGATACCCCTGCCTTATATGAAACCATACTAATCCCTATTTTACGATTGAATTGAAATACAAAGAGATTAAACATGGGGATATCATACTTCCAGTTTAAGAACATAAACAAAAGGAACATGTGTAAATCAGAAGTAGTCAGTCCAAGCTGCTCAAGTCAGTGAGCAGAAACAGGTAATTCCAAAGGACAATTCAATCAATCTGGTTTTAGGTACATTAGGAGAAATAAACACAATGCTAAGAACTAAGGACATAATTAAAATTAGTTCAGAACAAGAGTTCTTTGCTCTCCATCTGGAAAATTAGATTGCCAATACTGCTATTCAATGTCGTATTCAGAACACAGGTGGAGATCAACGGATATGGTCTAAAAGTATGCCTAGCCATCACAAATTCAAGTTATGAGGAAGGGAACTTTTCCCTCCCTTAGCCACTTCGCTTTTCTACTTATACTTTTAGATATAATGAAAGGACTAAACATTTTTCTTACTTTTTTCATATTTTATCCTTTTAAATAAAGTTAAAATTACCTGCTAGTACCCACAGCATTGTTGCCTTTTCAGAACTGAAGCTCGTGGTTAAAATTGCCCCTGCTTCGGAGATGAGCTAACAATCATTTCAAAGAAAGCTGCCAACAAACAAATAGCAACTAGTGCAAATTAATATCATGACTCTTCTGACACAGCGACACACGTTCCAGTGTTTCACATTTTTAAGAGAAAAAATGTAAATAAACACGGTAGAAATGGTACAAAGAATTGTTGAAAGAGTTTCCACAAAAGTAATACGCCTTTGAAAAGGACACAAATATTTATAAATAAATAAAATTTGGAATATCATTTTAATTTACTCATCTAGTTTTGGCAGATGAATTGTGAGAACAGCACTTCAGACAGATGTTCAGCAGAGGTTTTCAGCTGCTGGCAGAAATGATGTCAGAGCATTGCATAATTCCCTATGTTTGTAAATGGCTGGAGTAAACAGTCACATCTTTAGGTCAGTTATTAGTAACCAAATTCCTTCCAAAGCATTTGTGTTACGAACTGAACAGCACTGTATATCTTATAGCTCATCTCAGTGACTGTATAAGCATGTGGGTTTTGGACATCTGTTTTATTTAGAACTGGTTGTCTTAACAGCGTGTATACTGGGAGACTGTACAGGTAGCAAATTAACCCATTACTTTTATATATCTGTGATAGAACAAAAATTATCTTTTTAAGGCCTGATGCTGACATTCTCACATCATCTAAAGGCTAAGCTGCAGCATCAGACTTATAGATCTGTTTCTGCTCGAAGTTTCAGATTCAGAAGCTGCTTCATAAGGTAATTTCCTAAGAACAGAATGGGTGAACCATTTAAGTGTGGCATGTTCTCCGATAGTCACTGTCCTCCTTGAAATTTAAAGATGGAAAGCCAAACTACAGTCTGTAGACAGCTTTCCCTACACCTTATATCTCTTTCATAAACCTTCAAATTCTTCTTTGTTTCTCCGAAATCCTAGAGAATGCCATTAGATGTGAACACAAGTGAGAATTGGACAGTTTGTCTGCCTTTGGATCTGTTACAAAACGTCTGCCATATTTTATCAGTTATGAAGGAAATATAAAGGAAACATATTGACTGGAATGAGAAGCCAATAGTACATACATTTGCTGAGATAATCCCTGGTTTTGGTGCAGTAAAAGTGGCAAAACTTCCTCTAGCCAGGTGGCTCAGTCACATCGCTGTGTCTAAGAGTAAGGAATCAGAAGACAATACCCATCGTCCCAGCCAGAGTTTTCATGCTGTGAAAGGAACTCGTCTATTTCAGATTATTTGAAAGTCAATGGGAAGTTGCTGACTCTACAGGCAGAGCACTTAGGTCTCTTAAGAAGTGCAAAGGCAATTTTGTTTACTGACCCTCCTTAATCTTTCCACATGGAAACTTATAGAACAAAAGGGCATTATAAAGGCAAAGATCCGGAGGCTGCATTCACTCGTACTTTTTTCATTTGTAGCTCAGTCACCAGCCTTCATGTAGATGTTAAACTACATATAAAAAAGGACTATTTCATCAGGGGTTTTAAACATATCTTCACTGAACTGTAAATCAGAACAAGTTACTGTGGGAGTAACAGAACAAAATATCATTTTTTTCCAGACTGGTAACAAAAAGGAAAAATTAAATAAGTGGGAAAAGGGACAAGGTGAGAAAAGTCTATCTGACCAGATATTCAGAAGTAATAATTTCATCATAAAGAAGTTAATCCATATATGTGTATTTGTATACATATCATAGTCATCACTAAGTTTGACTGATTTTTTCAGTGTAGAAGGAAATAATTTCTGAGAACTGAAAGGTAAAAGACAAAGCAAATCTTGTTTCTGCTTGCTCACCCTCCCAAGTAAAATATATTTTCATAGCAATTAATGCTCACTAATCAAAATCTAGATCGAAACTAAAAAGCTCATCTATTATATAATACCTTGATAAAACGACACTTTGACATACTCTGCAAATATTACATAAGACCCTAAAATGCCCAGCAGACTTTTTGGTGTGCAGTTCACAACAGTCTCACGGGCTTCTGCCTGCCAGGTCTGAGAGCAATTCTAAAAGGGATTGGTTCCTGTTAGATGTTTATCCGTACCATATCCATGAACTGAATTCATTGCAACAAAAGGGAAATGATAACCTATCATCATTCTTCCAGGCCATGATACCAGGGCAGGGACCTCTCCCGTGACTTCTTGTCCTCAGATCAGCTCACTGAATCAATCATTCTTTGAAGACAATGAGAGAGCTTTCTCTGAGGAAGAAGCCACAAACCTCAAACAAGTTACTCATGGGTGGATCATGGGAAACAAGTTGTGAGGTTATATTTATCTCTACCTACATTACAACTATAGTTTCTCTGTTGACAAGTTTTAGAAGTTTTACAATACATATTGATAAGTATGGGTCAAATGTTAGATGATAAAGGAAACCTGGAGAACGGAGAGGAAAGACTTGCTAAAATTGAAGGCTGCTAATATCCTACTTGATAAGGATTTCAAGCTATTTTGAGAATAGAGTTCTTGATTTTTTCTACTCTTTCAAAAAACAGCAGCACAAGTCTTTAAGGGCAAAATTAATTTTAAACTGAGGTTTGACCATGTCTATAAAATCTTTTCTGAATTAATGAAATAATGAATTAATTTGAAGTTAATTTTAAATTGAGACTTCACCATGTATATCACATCTTCTCCAAACTAATGAAATCAACCATTTTTGCTCGAGATTTTCAAATGTATGGATCTGAATTATAGTTAATTTTGAATATGAATTACAGCATATGTAAAGGGGTCAACTTCAGAATATTTTTTGTCCATGTCAGAAAAATAGATAACTTTCATTATCATAAAGAGTAATGAAAAAGGGCAGCCAACTTTTTCCTCGCTTGAAGAGAACATTATTTTCATCTGCAGAATGCCAATTTCCATCCTTGTTTATCTATAAAAGACGTTGTAACATTCTTGTTTGCACCTGCACCTAATTAAATCAATTCCACTGACTTTGCTGTTGCAGAACCTGATGCGTATAGGAGATGAACAAAGAAGTGGATACTGAAGTCGAAAGTTTTCTGAAAAGTAGGCAACTGCAGTTCTATTGTAAAGTTCTCTGTAATTACCCATACAGGGGACAGCAATAAATGGGGCAGATCACCTAGCATAGAGATACCTGAAAAAATGAGGTAGAGCAGCCTTTGGTTGCAAAGGTGAAAGGAAGCCCCAGGGTCACATCTTCTGCAAGGTCTATAAAAGATTTCCTACTTAAGTCATTATGCCAATAAGAAGATGGAAGAAAGAATAGTCTCCTTACCAAAATCAGGGCCTCTTATGGAAGTCCCTTTTTCCTGCTTCTTACTGTACCTATTAAAGCCTGTTTTTACATTATTGTTTTCAGTGTGCTAAAAATAGGGATATAAATAGCTCCATAATTTCTGACATAAATATTTGGTTTGAAATTTCCTGATTTACCTAAATAACATTAACTAGCATATTCCTATAATAGGTTTCTGCTACTGGGTGCAAGTATTTATATTAGAGATGAGCTAATACCCTTTTCCATCCCTGTACAAAGAAGTCCACTGACTGCCAAACATTTCAAACTTCCTTTGAATACATATTCCTGAACTATGTCATACTTAAATTGTTTACTGTGCATGATGTATTGCCATGATGACATGCTAATTGCTCCTCTGCCTAAGAAATTATTTGTTTCAACCCCCCTGATACTCTGGCAGCAATATTGTTGGGGCAAGAAAGGATAAAAGTCTCAAATAACGGTCCAGGACTTAGCAATTAATCAGTTAGATTTTCTGCTTCTTCACAAGCATCCAGTGTGACATCAAACCGTGTTTTAGGCATACATTCTCACTGATGTTTGGACACTTAATTTCCTGTGACTGGAATTGAAAAGCCATATTCAGAGAAACAATTTGAAAGAAAGGAATTAGAAGTCCCTTCTTCCTGTACACTCGGAGTCATTGATAAACCAAGAATACCAGGTTCTTAGGTCTACGAGGAGAGTGAGGACATCAGATGTTACTAGAAGTAGGGTTAGTTTCACCTAACTTAAGACATCTATGGTATAGAAACCTACAGCAGAGCTTGTCACCTTAGGCTTCTTTAAAGACAGGGAGAGAAATACACAGTTGTGATTCTCCTGGCCTATTTTAGGCAGAACTGTAGATATTCTGCATTGTTCACGTACATCCCAACCACATTGTCCTAGGCAGGCTAGACATAAAAATAAGGCCTCTAAAGATGTGTTCCCTGGGTGCTTTTGAAAATATCACTTTGATATATTGTGTAAGCTGCTAATGCTACTCTCAGGAATTTAAATTGTACAGGAAATACTTTATTGTTGATATTTTCATTAGTTTTCTACATCTAGTGCATTCTGATAATGAACAGATTTCTAAAAGCAGTCACTAAGAGGGGTGGTGATACAAAGTCCAGTACAAAATTATGGGTGTAAGCAACCTGAAGACAACATAAAAAACAGCCTATAGGACAAATCATTTACAAAAACTTCTGTTCATAGTTCACTTCTGATAAACAGACCTTTACTAAAGCTGACATAGTTGTGTCAATCTTTTAATTTATGAGTTGACGGTGAAAGTTGCAGGTTCAGCAGAATAACTACAGGTAGCATAAATCAGACAGTTTTATATATTTGAGGTAGAATAGAATATTTCAGATCTTTTTTGAAAACATGAAATGCATATATGTAAGTATAAGTCATTGCATTTTGGCAAGTTAAACTAACTACATGAAATACTTTAGCTATATTTTTTATACATAATTTTTTACGTTTACTAAAAACTAAGATTTCCAGATAATTTGATTGGCTGATTAGTTTATTATCGTGAAACTTTGCAAAAACATAATTATTTTGCTTGAGGGTAAACCTATAAGAAAGGATTCCCCACAGAAGTGATACAATTCAAAATCCTTTCATTGTCCAAAACCAGGAAAGCTTTATCATATTAATCCTCCAAAAAGGAAAACAGAGAAAGAACAAACCTGCCTGAGCAGGTTGTGTTGTTTTGACAGGATCTCCAGGAAACTTTCAAGGCACTTCACTTTTCTTGTTGATTTTGTGTTTCAGGCATTTAGATTATTGGGCAACAGTACAAAATGCTAAAGTAGATATTTACTTTAGATCAGTTCTTGTGTTTCTTTTTTTTCTTTGACATTATATCAACATTTGTTCTCTAATTCCGTGTTACCTCTGACACCTCTTTACCTAGTATAGAGGATTACACATAAAGGCAAGTTTTTTTATATGCAGGAAAAAGAATAGCTTCCTTTTGAAAAGTACTTGTGGAAACACATGTAAGATAGCTGTTGTCTTGTCTACAATAATAAGTTTCCAGAGAAATGTTGACCTGCTGATGATGATTTACTTGGTATTATTTATCCATGATAATAACTTAGGTAGTTCTGGCTTGCATGTCTATAAACGGTACATTTAAAACTGAACACATGTGCTTACAGCTCTTTCTTCATCCTATTGAAGTGACATTTTCACATGTACTGTGATTTTCCTTTGATGTGATGTTGCATGCTGGCGTGCTTGCCCAGCCATGTCTTAATTACTTTAAATGACAAGATGTGTTTTGAGTCTTAGTAAAGTCCTGACCTTGGAGTGCAGCTGGGTGTTCTACTAAGTGGAAATGTGGGAACTCGCTGAACAATATTGCAGAGCCGAAGAAACGTGGGTGTTCAAGACAAAAGCAGGTGTTTCCTTTTGGTGGTCCAATTTTCCACATGAGAAACTGAAGTCCACTCAACAAAAAAACTCATCAGATGTTTCTCTCACTTCATCGTACTGCACGAAACCTAGTCCTGAAAAAGAGAAATATGATTTTTTTTAAAAATAAGGAGGCATTATCACATGACAGCAGAGGCCAGATAAAACCAAATTGTGCCTCTCATTAGACTGCTCTCTCATATTCAGGCTTTGAAAGACGTAGATTATAGAACCTTTTCAACAATAGTTCAAGAAAGGAAACAAATCAGGTAGACATTGAGCTTCAGGTACAAAATTAGAATAGAGCAGTCAACAACTAGTACAAACAGTATTTTTTGGTGCTGTTAAGGGGTGAACAGTCTGAAGGAATGGGCTATGTGACAGAATGACAAAATATTTTTTTAGCACTCAAACTCATCCCTCATTTTGCTGCATCTGCTTTCTTCCCAAGCCAATCTTCCTGAAATTCCTTGCTATAATTAGTTTAGTGCTCATTAAAATTGCCAAGATGAGAGTCTAGTAGACAGACATCTTCCAGACAGCAAACAGTAAAGGAAGAGGGGCATAATTTCATATCACCCTCTACTAATTAGCAATCCTGAAAAACAGAAATAAATATAAGATCTCTGTTAAATTTTCTGTGTTGTTCTACACATGGTGAACGAATGCGTTTCATACTAATTATGGTAATATCAGGCTTTACAGACAATAATCATTACTTTGTTAATAGGATTATTTTAAGAAATATTACCCAGTAAGAATATTTTTCAGTAATAATACTGAAAAGCCAATACCAGGGTGCTGACCTTGCCAGGATTGTGATTATAATTCAAAGGTGTAGGAACACCTTGAATACTTATTTCAGCGGGAGTTGGCCTTTCAATGTAAACCAGTAGCACCTGTGAATAATCAAATAAGTACATGATTTATATCCCACAACCATCGCATGTTCATAGTAATGTCAAGTACTGTTGAATAGATACACAAGCAAAACCAACAATAAGAATAAAGAAAGCCTTCTCTGTGTCAGGAGTACATGCATCAGGTCTAATCCCCTATATATTCATAGAGTACTAATCACAGAATCACAGAATGTTAGGGATTGGAAGGGACCTCGAAAGATCATCTAGTCCAATACCCTGCCGGAGCAGGAACACCTAGATGAGGTTACGCAGGAATGTGTCTATGAGGGTTTTGAACATCTCCGGAGAAGCAGACTCCACAGCCTCCTTGGGCAGCCTGTTCCAGTGTTTTGTCGCCCTCAGCATGAAGAAGTTTCTTCTCATATTTCAGTGAAACCTCCTATGTTCCAGTTTGCACCCACTGCCCCTTGTTCTATCATCGGTTGTCACTGAGAAGAGCCTGGCTCCATCCTTGTGACACTCACTCTTTACATATTTATAAACATTAATGAGGTCACCCCTCAGTCTCCTCTTCTCCAAGCTAAAGAGATCCAGCTCCCTCAGCCTTTCCTCGCAAGGGAGATGATCCATATATCTCAGTTCTAGATTATCTTTTTATGATTCAACAAAGAGAAGTGTGAAGTCCTGCAACTGAAGAGGAATAATAATGGGAATAACTCATGCATTGATGCAAGCAGAGGGCTGGCAGGCTAGAAACCAGCTCTGCAGAGAAGGACCAGGAGTCCCAGTGGACATGAAGTTGAACGCAAGCCAGTGATGTGCCCTTGCAGCAAAGAGTGTAGACAGCATCTTGGGCTGCATCAGGAGTGTCACCAGGAGGTTGAGGGAACCTTCCTCTCTGTTCAGCACTTAGAACAGCACATCTGGAGTACTGCATCCTGTTTGGGATGCCCCAATATAAAAAGAAATAAACTGATATACTGGTGAGTCCAGCAGAAGACCACAAAGAGGGTCAGGAGACCGGAGCACATCACATATGAGGAGATCCTGAAGGAACTGGGATTGTCCAGTCTTAAGAAAAGACCAAAGATGGATCCCATTGCTGTCTTCAACTGCTTGACAGGAGGGCATACAGAACACACAGCCTGATTCTTCTTAGAAGTGTACAGTGAAAAAGATGCAATGGTCACAAGTCAGACAAAAAAAAATTCTCAAAAAATTTTGGAAAACTTTTTAATGTGAGCATGATCACTATACCATGTTCCCCAGAGAGACTGTAGACTCTCCATCCCTGCAGATATCCAGACCTTGACTGGACACCACCCTCAGCAAGCTGGTCTAGTTGGCCTGCTTTAAGTGAGTGGCTGGACCAGATTGCATTCCAGAGGTCCTTTCCAACCTGAAATATTCTGTCGTTTTACTCAATTTTCAAACTCTTTAAAATTTATTCTATATTGTTTCTGCTCTCTTTCAAAGGTTCTAAGACAATTTTTGAGAACCATTTCCAGACTCATGCTTTATTTTATCTTAAGACACAGAAAACGTTTCTCAAAGTTTGTTTACCTCTTCTACAAGAAGAAGCAGCTGTTCAGGCATAGATTGTACAGAGTATTGCAAAAAGATGGACCCAATTTCAAAGACATAGGGATTTCAAATTGGGTCCATCTTTTTGAAACACCTTATAGAGTAATTTTGTCCATCTTCTCATGCAAAGTGCTTTCGCCCTTTAAACTTAAAGGGAAATTATATTCTATATAATTTACTCTAATCACCCATATTGAGACTACTGAAAGGAAACGATCCAGCTCAAACATAGAATGTTTCTTTTGTTATCTCCTACAATACATCACATTTTATTTTCCTTTTAGTTCTTGTGAAAGGTAGTAAATCTGTCCAAATGAAGAGAACTTTCCAGTCACTTACTTAACCTTAGATTTTAGGAGACAAGAAAGAAACGTCTTCAGTTTGTAAAACAGATTTGGGTAGATGTAGGAGATTTTCTTCAGATCACACTACAGAAGTCTAATCATGGAATAATCAAGGGGACTATCTGTGTAACCAGTTACTACTGCCAAGAATATTGGTTTGCACTTAAAGCTTTAAAAGTAGGATCACAAACGCAGGAATATAGTTTGACTTCAGGCATACAGTTAAGGCAATATAGTGAGAAGCAGTTTGGCTTTAGGCTACCTCTAGAAGAAAAAAAAAATATTCCAGAAACCAATTAAGGTCTTAGATGGTTCAAGTGAGACTCATCTCATTTAATTTTGACCATCTGAAACTGACCTGCCTTAACAAAGGTATTTGTCTGGTCTCCACCTAATAGAAAAAGTGACAGTTCCCTCTACAAGATGATTTATTCCACTTGTTTTAGGATGAGAGTGTTGTCCTGAGGAACAGCCTAATTATTTTCACTGACTACGTCTCAGGCTGAAGAAGATTAATTTGGGCTTTTCTTAATGAAGATGCAGGGAAAAAAATACTTATATTCCTTCATTATAATTTGCAAAATTTTGAGGTACAGACCACTAGGTAAGTGTTTTTGGGCTAGAGGTTGTTATTGTTCATATGTAAGGAGAGATAGACCCAAAAAAAGACTGAGGTCATAGAAAAAAACAATCTATGTGTACTCTTGTTATTAATTTCATCCTATGTCTTCTATAAATTCTTAATGTCAGGGAACTATTTTGTTGTCAGTAATTAGTTACAGACCCAAAAACCTTTATCTCTTATAATATTTGGAAGAAGGTGTGACTTTAAATTACCGAAGGATAATTTGATTATGTTTTCAATATGGTCTCATTGAAAGACTTTTCACAAAGAAAAAATATTTTTGCATATTATATTGAGCAAAGTAGGAGTAACATTTATATCCAAATCTTCATCAATATATTGAATACTTGAGACAGTTCTCTAAATATGCAGTATTTCAACAGTGATCATTTTTACTAATAACTTATTTTTAAAAAAAATATTAAAATGTGCAATTGTCAATGTTTAAAATAATTTGGTTCTTTTATCAGCCAAAATCACATGAAATACATTTCCTTCGCAATTTTTCTAGCTATATAGTCTACTCTTGAATTTATCTATCATTTATATGTTAAAATCTGCTCCACGTTTTCTGCTGTGCCAAACATCTTTCATATTAAACTTATTATTACTTCTGAAACTCTTTATAAAACAGTAGGGCTGAAGGGTATATTTAGCTGAACAGTAACTTACAATGATTTTCTAATACACAAAACAATTGTGACTGAGCAATTTATCTCTGGTGAAGGATCAAATATGTCCCCATTTCTGATTGCACAGATTTCAATACCATGTTAAACTGGTGCTGTAATCTTCCATTAAAAGAAATACTGAAAACATGATATAGGGTAGTATTTTATGTTTTTCACTCTGGTCATTGAAAACACCAGACAGTTGTTTTCAGAACCTTCTTCGCTGCCTTGTGCTTACTTCATATGCAGGGAAATGATTGACCTCACATTGTTTCAGGGATTAGAGACTCGCTGTGTTGCCTGCAACCTGGTCACACAGAAATACCCACAATCTGAGCAGAATTATTAGAGGACTGCTTGGGGGAAAATTCCCCAGCCAATGATAAACAGCCTCAACAAAGAAGTTTCTTCTCCTCTTCTGTCTCCTCTTGCTCAGGGCTCAGCCATGAATAGCAGCTTTATGAATCTCATAACTATTTTTCAGTAGAAGAGAGAAAGCTTCTTTACTGTGTGCAACATTGAATTCTAATGGCACAGACAGCTGATTAGCATACCTGAAAACATTAACATACATTGTAAAATAGATTTCTATAACTAAAGAATTTCACTGGAATGAGGCACAAGCATTTTAATACTGACAACTTTGTTCAACGCTAAACACTGGACAAAAGCAACACAGGCTTTGTGTGGTTTTGTTCTGTGATGGACAACTGGTATAAAGGAGTGGATAGCAAGGAAATAGATTATTTGTCTGAATCACACAGGAATGGAAAATCTGGCTAAGGACACTGGATGAAAACTCTACTCCAGGGAAGTTGTCCTGGAAACTTTACAGCGTGATGCTGAAACCCAAATTCTAGAACTCATTTGAAATGCCATAATGGCAACACAAAAAAGAGGTATATAAGTTGGGCATTACAACAAACAAAATTATCCAAGCTGCAGGATCTATTTTTAAGACTTCATTCAAAGCAGCTACACATAAAAACAACTCCAGAGAGCTCAGATTTTATGTGTTAAAGGATAAAGAGCAACACTTCTTCACATTCAAGGATTCTATTTCAAATTAATGCTTAAACCAGGAAGCTAGTTTTTCTGGAAATATCAACCTTGAAGCTCCAGTTGCCTCTTTCCTTAACTTCTTTTACATACTAGATACAAAAGATGGGTAGAAATCCTACCTTTTTCTAGTTTTCAGTGCCTATTTTTACTTTTTTTTTCATTTGTAGTACGCACTAATTGCTTCAGCATATGTGAAGGGATACTAATGTTTAGCCAAAAAATGAAAATCTGCTTCTACCCGTCCTTTTTTCCTTTAGTTGTATTTATCTGGCACTACACCCTCTAGTATCAACTGGTCTCATCAGGCCAAAAGGAAGGAAGGAAAGTCTTAGTTTACAAAGCTCTGCTATTGCTGGCACTAATATTTTAACAGTCAGGAGTAAGTAAAGAAGGAAAACGTGAACTAACATGCATTAAAATTCTGCATGAAACAAAATGTTAAACCTCAAGACTATAACTTCATTCTCACAATAAAATTATGTTCTGCAATTCATACAAATATCTTGACCTGTAATATAATTTATTTTATTTTATATCAATGCGGAATTCATTAAAATCACAGTGTGAACAACTATGAATTCTTGAACACACAAATTATCCATATGGTTACTTCATAAACTTATTTGAAAATATATTTACTTTTTATCCCCAGTTTGTTGCTGGTTTGCATGCAAACAAAACTGTGTTTATCGGAATCTTTGACTTAGCTAACTGAAGACAAAATCGCAAGCCTTTGGTTTTGGGTGGTAACACAGACTTTGAATAGCCATTCTGGTTTCACTAATTCAGTATTATTGTTGTGCAGACAACTTCACCTAAGAATATGAAGATGGGAGGTATCAGTGTGAAGTCATGTAATGCAGTAGACAAATTGTAAGAACTGATAAAACAGAAGATGGGGGGAAAAAAAAAAAAAAAGCATTGTAGCCAAAATGCAGATTACTGAAATGGAGTATTGGAGAATACTGGAGATGTCTCTGAAATTTCTCAGAGGTAAGAGGCAATATCGTGCAGAGAAAAATGTTATAACTATCCTCAGGCTCAGGTAAGGGAGTTTATGTATGAGAAGTACTCTGAAAACTCTGTCATAGTATTACTGTTTTCCAGGCTTCAGGGAGAGAATCAGTGTCCTTTAGTCTGAGACTAACGGTTTCAAAGCACCTCTGTAGAATGAAGGAGTAAATGGAAGTCTCATAGATCCAGTTACTCAAAGCTGGTCCAAAAAGTTCCTCAGATGTAACACACAAACATGAGGCATCAACAGGCAAAGCTTGAGAATGAGTGAGCTGAGCTTCAGTCCTTTACAGCAAATTACCCAAAATAAGGGAAGTTTATGGGAGGTTCTTTGGAATATTTTTGTCAGCAGCTGGGTAATTCTCACTGCTCAGTAACTCAGAAAGGAACTGAAAATAAATATTCAGATTGTTAGCAAGAAGTTACTAGCTCTTGTTTAGACTGAATATCTAAAATGCATCTGCAACTGTGTCTTGAGAAGAATGATGGAAGTTTAATGGCTAGGATAGTAAAACGTCATAGAACTAAGTTCTGAAAAAGCTGCAGTAAGGATAATTTCAACATTTCCACTGATGATTTAATATCAATTTTCCATCTCTGATGGATTCTATGGCTCCTTTATTTATGGAGAATGCCAGACTCAAGGGTTTTTGCTAGGAATGACTAGACAATTCACAATTACTGACTGCACATTGTACTGTAGACATTCTTTGCATACAGATACTTTATTGCTCATTCTTAGTGCCATAAAGAAGTATGAGAGTTTAATTGAACCTTTACATGTAAATGCTCTTTCAGACCCTATTTCACTTACATACATTTGAAGGAAAGCAGTGTCTTTCAGTGGAGGGTTTAGCAACAGTGATGTTTCTTTGACTTCCTTAACTGCACACATGAACTTTTGAATATGTTGAAATGCCATCTTACACCAGCTTAAATCTTAAAGAAAAAAAAAAAAAAAGGAATCCCTTGTTTTGTCACATGTGAGTAAGAACTCCAGGAATAGCTATAATATAACTGTGTTTTGTTTTTTCTCCAGAAGCGTTACAACTGGAGAGGCACACCAACAGCTGCAAAGTCTGTCCTGTTCTCAGAGGAGCTTTCAGCAGAATAAATTATGAAGCTGCAGTAAGCTCTCTATGGGGTAATGGTTGATCTTTGACCGTGCTGACAGCCAGAGCTCTTATCATCTTGCTCAGCAACAACTCGAATTGAGCTTTAATTGTTTTTCAGAGAACAGTGCACGATTAAACGTACGGGACACAGAAACTGGTGGAGGGCAGAAGGGAACAAGAGATGTCAAGGAGTCATGAGACAAACCCTTTTTTTGATACTCTATTGTAAAGACAATGTGAGCTTTATTTGTAAAATAAAACACACGTAAAGGTTCCCCAGCTACCAGGCATTGCCATGAAAACCCAATGTTTAATAAGTACTTTCTCCTCAGCAATAACTTGAAACATATTTGAGTCAAATCTGCACTGAAGAGGTCTGCATCAAACCACTTTGTCAGAATCCGTTTGTTGCCTACAGTTCTTTTCATTAATTTACCTTCTTAGCAAGCTGCCTGCTGAACTACTTGCAGATAAGTTCAAATTAGCTAAAGGCACAATGTACTGCACTCAAGTGAGCTAAGTTCTTTTTGGCAGATATTCTTGTATTGATGTAAAATGGCCTTGCTTCCTTGTAATTTAATACTCATTTTAATAAGTGTTAGTGTCTGGGCAAGCCTAGAGTCTCTCATACAACATTACCCTAAAAGTTACTCCCTCTCCTCACCTCAGCTCTTTCATTCTTGCCTAGAAATTACAGCTGATGTTTAAGCTAAATTTTCTGGTATTTTGCTGAAAGCTGTCTAACAAAGTAGATTTTCTTAAACAGCAGTAAGAACAGGAGCAGAGTTTGCCTGGGCTAATAATACTTGCCAGATAAAATTTGTAGGCACAAGTACCTAAAACACATCTGCCTATTCAGAAAACACAGACAAATCCAAGCACACTTGATATCTTAAACTTCTGTAAGTCAAGCTATAAATACCGGAAAACTGTAAAACCGCAAAAGTCCAATCAATTGCAGCCATAGGCCAATGTAAGCATGGGACCAAAGCTGGAATTTCGTTTTAAAACAAGAGATCAAATCATTCTGCCATACCTCGTCTTAAATGGAAAAGAGGTTTTGATTGGTTTTGTTTTTGTTTTTCCAGGATTAAGCAAAGCATAGTATGACAATTCAAGTTCACAAAGTTCACCTTTGCAGGTGTTAAAAATTCGAATCAGGCTGACAGATAAGAAACAGGAGCACACAGCCATTCACCTCCAGCCAGCTTCATGAAGCCATGGATTCTCTTCAGCGACATCCTGCAGCTCTTGCTGTAACCAATAAGGGGAATATACATCACCCTGTCCAAGATCTGCCCAGTTATAGAGGCCTCAAGTCTGGTATTGTCAGGCCAATTCTTTCAAATCCAAGAAACGTATACGTTGCTTACATTTGTTTTGGTTTTGTTTAGTTTTTAGCTAATCATATTTTTCAAAATATCAAATGATCCTTAAGTATATTTTATTTAACACAATGCCAAATGTTCCTTTGGCAAAAAAAAAGACATTTTGATATGCAAAAAGTTTTGAGATTGCAAGACCTTTCTCCTCTTTTTTCCCACACAGTAGTGGAGAGTCTGAGAGAGGTGAAGAAAAGGATGCACCCATCCAAACAGAAAACAGGGATTGAAATGTCGTCAGTGTAGGTATAAGGGTCTATTCTTACTGACTTGTTGGAGTGGCTTCGACTTAGGAACTTTACCTCAAAATACATTTCTTTAGAGGCAAGCATTTGATTTCTTCTGTTGGTATTTGTCTGCCATGTTTAACTAAGTTTAAATAGTCGCTGGTGCCACATAGCACAAGAATCTAAATCTACGGTTTTGGGGTTAGAAAACTTCTGTAGGAAATCCTGCATCAAGTCCTAGAGATGTACCTTGAGTAGAATATCATAAACAGCAGGCTACAATATTGCCATAACTTATCGCAAAAATTCCATTGCAGGTAGACATTTTCATCAATTTCATAAAAAAGGCTTCTGGGAAAAAAAAAAAAGAAGTTTTAATTTTGATAGACTAATATTTTAAATTGAAAATGTTCCTGATCAGTTGTGCTGCTTCTTCCTGTTTCAATCAAATTTTCTTTGTCTGTACTTTCAGATGTAAGATAAAATACCTGAGGTCTCTTCTCATTTTCTTTCTTTTACTTTCACAATCAGTTTCCTTTTGAGGAGATAAGTATAGATGACAGTGATTCTTGTTAAATGATATTTAATTAAAATAATGAATCAAAGGTACCAATTCCAGAAGACTGGATGTCATGACCCAGAAGTCTTCAAAACAAAGGAAAAAGCATATTTGATAAGATCTGGGTAAAAGTTCTGATTCATGTTCAGATTCATGTTCTATTAAAAAAAAAAACAACACATAATTAAAGTGTTTATAATGTTAATACTATTTTTTTTTTAAAATAACAAAACTATTTCATATACCTATCCAGTGGTAGTCACTTCTTTTAAGACATTACAAAGTCTTCATCAGATAAATAAGTGGATGGACAAAACAGCACTCTGACAGGTGGTTAAAGGTACTTACTTTTGCTTGGAACTGCAATTCAATGTGAACATTCAAGTGTCGAAGTGTCCAGTTTTTCATATAGCTTTATTGTACATGTGTAACATAGTAGACAATATACCCAAGCATCCAGAACGGGGCTCATCTGAGTCTGAACAGCTCTACAGGTTATGAAAAGTACATGTAGTAAAAATGGATAGCTAAAATCCTCTGGAATTTTGTGGAGAAAGTGTTAATAACTCTTAGAAAATGTAACAAATTCAAAACCTTGCTGTCGAAAGCTGAATTTATCATCAAATGCCTTTCAAACTTCAATCTTCCTATAAAAAGAAAGCTCTTACAAGTAAGAAAAAAATTACTGTCAAAATAATAACCCCTGCAGTTCGAGAGTGCTTTTAACCAAGGAATTCAAATAATTTTCTAAGTACTTGATTAAAATTTATTACATTTATGGGAAGGAAGTTTTGTTGATTTCATTTTACAATTGGCATCACAAAGACACAAAATGGAACTGACTTCTCTGCAAGTCAGATTCATGTGTAGATTCTAATCACATCCATGTTGGTATGTTAGTGTAGAGTTAGTGTTCAATCCTCTAAACAAACCTGTCTGGTATTTTTTGGGATGGCTCCTGCACATATCCATCTCCTCACCACATATGCAAATAATCACATCCTTAAATCCTGGTTAGATTGTGTCCTTCAACAGTTGGACAGAAGATGATATGTCTGTAGTAATGACATATTAATTGTTTAATGGAGCAGATCTAGACTAGTACCTCATAAAATTCATTGCTGGGGCCTAAGTCTTAGAGGGATCACTGGG
This sequence comes from Pampusana beccarii, assembly GCA_013399365.1. Taxonomy (NCBI): domain Eukaryota; kingdom Metazoa; phylum Chordata; class Aves; order Columbiformes; family Columbidae; genus Pampusana; species Pampusana beccarii. The sequence goes on from VWYH01002894.1 coordinate 227,683, forward strand.
ACTTTAAGTGATGTTATATTTTTATTTTAAATGTAATAATCACTGATTTTACGTCCATCAACTTGGCTATGGATAAATGTCTTATGCACCCAGTAAAAATATGACATTTAAAAAACAGGATCTGGCAACAGAATATATGGAGAAGAAATTATGATTTTCAGATGACTAGGTATATAACTACATTGAGAATATTCATTAAAATCTATTGAAATTGGATAGAAAGGTAGATTCTGAAAAAACGCTGATAATACGAAACTAACTCAGGAAGAGCTACATTCGTGCTTTGAGGCAGCTCTGCAAAATGTATATTCTTCTTTGATACCATAAAGAAAATTGGGAACATTGTCTTTTACAAACTGTCTCTTAAAAGTAATTCTCTATTACAACAGATTTGAAGATAAAGACTACTATGCAGAAAATAATAAAAATAACAATTATTAAAGTTATCTTTATCTAAAAATGGAGACCATGAGAAAGAGGCTTGTTAAAATCAGTACAATCAAGTTCTTGCTTGACTAACGATGAGTCATGTGACTGAGAACAGGTAATTTAATGTTTTACTATTCCTTCGCTGGTTTTAATGCCAAAAGATAAAGTGCTAGTGCATTTTATTTATTTGACTTTGCCTCAGGCTTTGAGACTAATAAGCAGCAGTGATGGTAGATACCATCATTCTATTTGATGAGGGAACCTCTATCGAAGGAAGAAATGGTAAATAAATAATGCAATACCTTTGGTGAACTCTAACCTACTATTATTAATTAAATAAAATTATTTTTAAAAGCTGAATAAAAAAATTGCATCTGCAAATAAAATTGTAAAACAGGCTTTTCATACAGGTCTGATCACAGGCCAACTGAATGCCCTATTCATCAAATAAACATAATGGTTGATAATTATTAAACACTTACTAAGGAAATCACAGGTATCGCATACCAGACCAGTAGTTTGGATCCAAAGAAAAGCCTGCAGCAGACTATTCAAAAGCATGATCATAGTTTAGAAATACTTTGGTTGAAAACTCACTTGAACAAAATATATGAAATACATGAAGCAATAATCAAAATACATAATTTTTTTAGCTAGGCAAAGATAGCATTATTTTAAAATAAATGAAAGTTCAAATTTACAAAAACTAAAATGCTGAAAATTGTGTGAAATTAGTCTGACCCCTGAAATGTCACTTTACTCGGGAATTTCTGATAGCAATCCTTCAATCAAAAGTAAATTTCTAAGTACATTTAAAATCTCTAAATAGTGTAAACATAGTGTGACATGAAAGTCATACATTCTTCAGATCCCAGCTTAGTCCTTTAATATTTTATATTCTTTAAGTTTGGATATTATTTCAGGGTTACCAGACTTACTCCAAGAGAACAAGTAAGTTTTCGTTGATGTATGACAACTCCAGAGGCACAAAATACTGCAGCAGGAAAAAATGTTATTCGTGCTGTGAGTGCTGTAAACACTTTCTTCCCCTGAAACTAACTCACATTTTGAGAAGCGCATTTCCTGGAGTACCTGATTAGGATAACCTGAAATACTACAGGAACAGGATAAGATATTTGAATCCCCCTATTCAGTGAAAGGATTATTCTACTTTATCTCTCCATGAAAACATTATAAATTTAATCCAATTTAACATTGTGCAGTGCCTTGACATTGTTCTAGCATGCTGAGAACTGCAAATGTTCAGGCTGGCGAAAGAATTGGGTGCTAATTCATTGCCTGCCAGTTCCCACGTATTCTCTTTAAATCATTGGCTTGGTTCTGGGCTTTAGACATTTTCTGCAAAATGGATTAATGGGAGAATATAATATCTTGACATAAGTAGGAATTTAGCATGTTCTTCAGTGGCTAAATTTGCCATTGCACAGCTGAGGATGTCTCAAAAGGAAGAAATGTGAGGGAGCCAGGAAAGGAAGGCAGCCTTCCAGCAGTGTGCAGAACTCCGATCTGGAAAGCTGACAAATCATGTTTGCAAACTACATTGTAGCTTCTGCCTTGATTCTGACCTTTATTACACGGATGTGGGTCAAGTAAATTAAGGTTCAGACAGCACTTTTAGCCAAATTTTTGTACTCCTACTGATGGTCAAGCAGATCTAAGTATCTCTCTAGAGTAATGAATTTTGAATAACTATTAGGCATATTATGTGTCAGTGTAATACCTTTTGAAAAATATTTTGTTTCATGTTCAGCAATAACACAATAAATGGTGTAAAGCACATATAATACAGCAAATAAACAAGTTAACCAGAACAGTCATGGTGAATCAGGCAAGCAGTGGGAAGGCAAAGTCAGTATTATTCAAGAGATCAGAGAATAAAGAAAGAGAGGAGAAAAAATGGTTAATAGAATTCTCCTGGGTGGATGGGAAGAGTCTCCCCATCTTCCACGCTCTTGACTGTTACTTTATTTCCATACACTTTGCTTGTAAATTATATTCTTTTTGTACTCAGTTGAATGAAAAATGAATCCAAGATTGTCTGTTCTTTATCACAGGCACCTGTTTTTTTGACCAGACTATAAATGGGTTAAGTCCTGTACCATACTCAAGATATTTCTTATTTATTTCAGTGGAGCTTGGACCCTGAATCCCTAATTTACACATTTGCATAATTTCTAAAATAGACCTAGATTTTCCATGACATTTCAATTTTCTTAGCTTATGTTAAATTTGCTACAAGTTTAGGGTCTTCTGGTCACCTACATGAACAACTGTCTGTGAGAAGTAGAGAAGATGCACATTTTACGGAAATAAAGGTTTGTTTATTTTTGAATTTTTTTTTTCTGAGAAATAAGTTATTTTCAGAAACCAGAAGATGACACGTTTGTCAGAAATTTCTTATCTTTCTGACATATGGCAAATTCATAAACATTTTTTATTTCATTGGGTTTTTGCCTTATAAATGTATTAATTAGTGGAGGCTCAAAGTTCTGCATAGCTTTATGAAATGCTACTGATTATTAAGCATCATTTTTCACATGGTTTAAACTTGTAAAACATACAGAGTTAGCAGCACATGGTTGCGTTTTGAATCCAACCCACAAGACATATTTGTCACTGAAAGATACTTTCAAAGAGAAGATTTGGAAAGTAATTACTATGAGACACGACCTAAAACAAAATAAAAATAGTAAGACTGAGAGATGTGCCTTTATCAGGATAGTACAGAAATTCTATATACAAATGAATAAAAGTATAATTAGCAGCTAAAGGAAACCAGAGTTCTTGGCCTGCAGTCAGGTGGGTAACTGCTGCTCCTGGAGTGGATTCTGTTGGGAGGGGAGCTGGGTGGTATTTTAACATTCCATAAGGAGCTTAAGATTCATGGATAAGTTAAACAATCCAGTAAAAAGCAGATCATGTCAGCTGTCAAAGGCTTTATCTGACAAGATAGTAATGTTTTGATAGTAGTTCATTTTTCAAAGAAGCTTAGGCTCCCCCAAGCCTTACATTTAAAATAAATGTCACAATAAAACTCACATCACCTCACCTGCACTGCCTGTTTACGTAGTGTGAAATAAGGCCTGGTCAGTTTACGTAGTTCAACTGTATACCTTTGAATTCTAGCCATGACACACCTAGTATCCTTAAGAACTAAATCAAGACGCACCAATAAGAGGAGGTTTTGTGGAAGCTATAATCAGAGGCCGAAAATCCAGGACAGAAACCCTGCCATAATTAAAAGAAGAAAGTTATGTTCAGATTTGTTATGTTCAGATCCTGAAGTTCAGTTATGTTCAGATCCTGAAGAGGATTTTGATGAAACATTATACAGACAGTGGCTATAAAGGATAATATCAGAATTTCAATGCTGGAGCCCAGACTAAATCTTTCAAATGGTTTAACATTCGCCTATTCTTCAGTTTCTTGCAGGTAAAATTGCATGTGGAACTTGTCCTACTCAGTTTATGTAGTATTTAACTTTAATTTAAAATTTCAGGTCCATATCTTCAGAGAAAGATACAGGTCACCTAACACAACTGTCCAAATTTCCTACAACAGTCATTGGAAGTTTTGAAGTAAATCCGAAGATCAGGTGAAAGTAATGCCGTCTTCCCAATACAGGCATTTCTCTCTGTTGACTCTGTACAGAACATGGGTGCCTCTAGATTACGATATTGCCCTCACTTCAATTAAACCTCTAATTCTGTCAGAGATAAATAATATTCAATGAGACATGTAAGTGCCTCTTTCTATTCTCCTTAGACAACAGCAGCCCACTAGAGAAGAACAGGAAAGTAATTTATACTTTTGGGCAGTCTGGTGAATGTGGCTGGAGCTTTGCCTGGGAACGGGAGATGGAGGAAGACCAAGCCTGTGCATTCCCCAGGTTCTAAGCCAGTGCCCACATCATCAAGGAACAAAGAACCCTGGATAAGGACATTTTCTCCTCTTCTCTCATCACTAGGATACCAAAAAATGAGGCATATTTACTGAAGTGACATAATCCAACTGCAAGAAAGACCCACCTGCTATAACCTATGGGTTATTAATCAGGACATTCTCCGTCATTTTGGAGATGAGGATTCAGTACCCCGCTTAGACTAAAACAAGTGAAAAGTTATCTAATTCCTTTATTAGTATTCAGACTACTTATCTATTACACAATATTTCCAAAAAAACAGTGCTAATATTTTGGAAAATTTTTAGAGTTTAGATGGCTGTAAAATCCTGGATCATGAGCCATTTGTTGGCAGGGTTTAAAGGGCATATTTCAAGAACTTTTAAGCAGTTATCATCGACTTCACTTAAGTAGATATTCCCAGAGATATTCCAGTTTAGCAGAGTGGCACCCAGTGAAAGCTGCCACATAAAGAGTTAAGCAGTCTTTGAAAACTGTTGACTACAGTCGTGACAGGTATCAGGCGCCTGTGTACTCCAGCTATATTTAAGCCAACTAGATACCATCTATGCTTGTTTTGCATTCAACCAGCTTTCATACTTCAAGGGTTGGTTTTTTTTTCCTGTGAAACATCTGGCCTTTGAATAAACACTATTATCCCTTTTTGGAAATAAACTGTTAAAATGCAAGATAACTTCAGCCACAGCAAAAATTCCTCCAGACTAGTAACAAACACTACACATCTGTCCAGTCTGTGTATTGCTACCCCACAGTCTCTTGCTAGCTAGCTAAATCAGGTTGTGTAAGTATCCTTTGTGCTTCCTGGACCTTCCTGAAAGGAAGTATATTAAATTCAAATTTAATAGGTTCTTAAATATTTAAATTTTAGGTAAATGTTTAATTCCTAGTGGCTCATCAGGATCAGTCCTTTCATCTCAGACTTCTGTCATAATCTTAATAATTGACTGCATACTTGTTTGTACAGGTTCTTCTTCCTGTGTTTTGACATCTAACCCACTACTAAACCTGGTAGTAATTCAGGAAAACATATCAATTCTCCTGTCACTTTTTTCTGTGCTGACGTTATCTTGGCATTTCCTTTTGCACAGTCTCTTGCTGGGGTGTTAATTTGGTCTACATGTGAGAGCTATAATGAAGTAAATAATTCTACTCATGCTAAACAGAGATTAAAAAAATTTAAAAAGGAAAAAAGAAAAAATATTCTAGGTTTTGTTAAAGAGTTCATGTACATTACTTTATGATCTGCAGAGTTCTACATTTTTTGTACAATACTTGGCATAAAAAGTTCACAATTCAGAGCACCAGATTCAGAGTTCACAGCTCTGACTCACCCGGGGACAATGTCATGCAAATTGCTTCCAGGACCTGAGCCACCAACTTGCTTTTGAACTGGGCTGTCAGGGATACCTGCCAGAATGTTCAGAACCAAAGCAGAAATCCCTGTGTTATTGTCATGTGGTCTAGACCTACCCCAAATGGTAGCATTGGGGTAGCACTGGAATTTCCACCTGGAATTTTTGTTTTTGTAACTCTAGACGTGTTTTGGTTTAGGTTTTTCATATATTTCATAACAAAGTAATAGTGCATCTCTGAAGATGTTTGGTTACCATCACCCACCTCCCTTGTAAACTGGAAGTGCATTTCACAGCAAGCTTTTTTCCACTATTTCCTAAAGACTGATATTGCCATATGTTCCATAGAGGGGTTTCAATTTCAAGATGTGATTCCAAATTATTTAGACACTTATTTCACAGCTTGCCTTTAAAATACCCACATATTTTGTAGAAGGCTAAATCCCAGACACCTACAAAAGTGTGTTTCTCTTTTCTGCTAAGATATCTATTATATTTAAATTTCATATTTCCTTCCTCCTTTTCCTAACAAGTGATTTGTGAGTTTTCTAGTGATATTCCTACCATTTTTCTGCTGAACTGCAGCTAAATGCTGACCAGTTTAAAAAATAGGTATCTAAATCTAAGGCTATAAGAAGCAATGTACTATGACAATTGCATTTTTCACACTGAGATCTTAAACTGAGTTTAGGAACACAAAGTTATCCTAGGCTAAAAAAAAGAACCAGTGCCTAGTAAAGATTTAGTCTTCCCTTCGTGAGTGCTTCAATGAGCCTCACAACCCCCTTCTCCCAAGAGTCTTCAGGAAATCTCCTTTGCTACATTCTAGATACTAGATTTACTGACAACAATACCTGAAATACTTTGTACAAAGTAAAGCACTTCATGATCATATAATATTGTATTATCATAGTATTATAATATAATTAAAATAAAATTATACAACATAAAAGAATACCACAACAAAATAATGTAACGTAACGTAACGTAACGTAACGTAACGTAACGTAACGTAACGTAACGTACATAGCTTTTGCTTCTAAATGTTGCTATCAGTCTGTAGGTACTACATTACCAGTCAATACCCTTTATTTTCTAGGTAAAAAGGTAGTTTAACCAGTAGTCTTCATCACAGAATGTAAGCTATCAGTTCACAGAATCACAGAATCCATCACAGAATCACAGAATGGTTGAAGGACCTCTGGAGATCATCTGGATGGCAGCGGTCAAGAGTTTTCTTTGCCGAAGAACATTTGCATGGAGCTGGTTCAGCCTCCCTTCTTCAGGTTGGGTTGAGATTTTTGAGAAGTGAATTCATCCAGTAGAAGACCTGAGAGAACTAGCTGCTTCATGTTAACTTCCTTCCAGTCAGTCTTTGATGTGCTTAAACTAAACACCTTTAGCTATGTATCAGCGTGATGACTACAAATATGTATATGTGTGTGTGTAAACACACAGACACAGATAGACAAACATATTTGAAGACTGTATGTGTGTGTTTAGATGAATAACGTACATATCACACTAATGATTGCTTCTTTCAGGCTGACCATCAATGCTTCTCCTGAAAACGGGCCTAACAAGATGATGAAAGAAGAGGATGGTGGGAAAGGTTCATTCTGACCAGCTGTGCCATTTGCTGCCTTCACACATTATTGTTTTGATCTCACTATACTTATACCCTTAAAACACTGATTATCATTCATTCACATTTAGAAACATAGTAGAAGATAATGGAAGGATTTCAAAAGGATTTCAAGATATCTCTAATGTCTGTTCTGACAAGTCATATATAATAAAATGTTCCTCTTGGAATCCAAAAAATGTAAGCGTGCTGGTTAGCAAAAACTTCAGCATTGAACCTTACACATCCCAAATCAAAATGAGGAACTGTTTGAAAATTCAAATGTTAGTGAAGACCAAAAAAAAAATCCACAAATCTTTTTTTTTTTTTTTTCAGTGTGCACCAGAATGGCTTTTCTTTAACAGACAATTTAGACAATGAAGCCATTAGTTGGAGGCTCAATATTTATTTGATGAAGATAAATGTAAAGATAGATAGAAATCTCAAAAGAAGTTAGCACCTCTTTTAAGTTCATGCATTCATAAGCATAAGAAATTATCCTCATACTTTGAAGTATGGACTAGAATACAGATAATTTAAAATAACTAAGCGATAATTCTGGCAGAAACAGGAACAAATAAATGAACTGTAATTTGTTGCTCTATTAATCCAAGTGTGAAATCAAAACAAACCAGAAAATTTTCTTTTTAATTTCTTCTATTCCTGCTTTATGAAGAGTAATAACTCAGTCTGCTCAGACAAATGTTTTAAAGGGATCACAGTGCAAAAGAGTAAGAAATTCACTGGATATTGGGAAAGGAGCATATTCCCAACATGTATTGTTCCTCCTTTGAAACCATTACTAATCACAGCTGAATAAATTCACTATGCTTTAGGGAAAGTTGGTGACTCAGAAGGAAAAAGCACTATGTTACCACTCTTAAATTACTGATTTTTGATGTCAAGTGAAAACACTATTTTAATAGTTTACTCCCTTAGTAGTCTCTGTGCAGAATGCTAATAGAACTCTTAAATACACTTCAACAAGGAGATTTCATAACAAAGCAGGGATTGTTATGTCTCTGCTTTTAGTCTGGGAGGATGAGGGAATTATTTGGCTTCTCCTTTACATAAATTTGCTTATATTATTTCACAAGCATAGAAGAGTCTAGGGACACCTATGCCAACTTTGGTTTCTAAGAGACTTTTATACGAAAAGGTCAAATTATCCATGTCACTGTCAATCTCTTAAAAACCACACAGTGTAATGAAGATTTTTTTTTTTTTTTTTTTTTTAACTCTAGCATTGATGTGCATCTGGTCTGTGTCTGAACTAGAGAATTCTGAAAAAAAAAAAATCGTACTGGAGCCAATACTAACTCAGCAGCAGCAGCAACTGATCTAATGGAGACAAGCTCTGGCAGCTTCTGCTGTTCCCACCAGTATGTCCACTAATCCTTCTTATAAAGAAATAATAAGCACAGGCTGAGCACCAGACGACTGTAGTGGTCTGTATAAGACCAGAATGATCTTCATCACGAGAAACATTATTGTATAGAAATTGAATATTTACCATTTTTTAACTATATCGGTAGAACGGTCTTGGTTTTTTTGAGTAAGTACATTTGAGCAAGATCCTTCTCAGCCTACTTTAACTAGGTACAGGGCAGATGTTAGATATGAATCAAGCTCCCTCTGTCATCAGTAGAGAACATCCAAAGGACAATTTTTGCAAGTAATCTGGGACAAATCCTTTGAAAAAAAAAAAGAAGCCTAGAGGACTACCTTAGATTAGGTGCTTAATTTTGGTCCAGGACAAAGCAAGCAAATCACAAATATGTTTACGATTCAAATACATAATATACATAATACACATATAATATAATTATGTGTATATTATATGTAGTCTTTGTATGTGTCTATATGTGTAAACACATGGCAGAATATGGGTGGATGTCTGTGTGTATGCCTATAAATCCAAATTACAGAATCTGTGCATTCTAACTGCTTTACAAACTCAAACTAATACAGGTATACTGGAGCACACAAAAATACATTCCTGGATGCTTCAGTAGAAGCATGCTCTTTTAAAAAAATAAATAAATCAGCTTATATAATTAATAATCTAAAGCTTTTAGGCTATGGTTCGCCAATATACCAAAGAATATTTCCTTTCTGATCTCTGTTTCAGTTGTGTAAAGTTACACATGTACTTAAGAGCATTTAATGATCAGGCACTTAATCTCAAGATCAACCATAGCATAAAATAAGAATAATGCCACACGAAAGTAAGAGAAAGCATGAGATTTTAATCCAGCAGCAATGACATAAAGTCTTATTTATGTCTGGTACCCAGTGAAATCATTTATATTCATAGAACAAGTTTCTTTTTGCCTACACATGCTCCCTAACTGATAAAATCTGTGTTCTCCAAACTCTTCTTGCTCAACTCAAACCCATAGACTCAGTTTCCTTAACAATCACTGATTAATTTTCACTGTGTTTTCTACAGCAATACAAATGAAAGAAGCTGCATAAAGAGGATGCAAAAGAAAGGCAAAATGAAGAGCCAAAGCTGTTGCTACTGCTATGATGGAAGCAAATTTCCAGGTGTGTCATAAAATGAAAAGCTAATTGCCAAATTCTGGAGTCAGATTTTACACTGGGATACAAGTATGTAACTCCCTCCAGTTTCATTAGGACCTATTCATCTGTACCAGAGAAGACAGTTTGGCTTAAGATTTGTAATCATATCACATTAAAAAAACTCGTTCTTCAGGTGCAACCAGAAGTTCAACAAGTTAGCGTCACGCAAACCACATTATGTAAATATTTGGACTCTTTACTTTTTCTTTTATAAAACATTTCAGAGTGAGCGATGGGTCCTATTACACTACTTGTCTTATCACGGACAGTGTTTCTTGCAAATGGTCAAGTCAAAACAGAACAAACAGCAGAGCTGAAGAACCATGAGGCAAAATGCAGAAAATAATGCATACTGAGATGAGTCATTGAAAAGCAAGGCAAAGAGACATTAAGGGTTCTAATAATTAATGTCCTGCTCTATTCCACCAATTAATAAAAGAAAGAAGTTAAGAAATGCTTAGCAATACTGTTACAAACACTATGTACAACACAATCTCATATTCTTTATCAAGAACACCTTGACTAAATCTCAATGAAGGAATAAGTGGAAAGCATGGTTGGTGCTATAAGTTCAAAGAAGATTTACTGCTGTTTGTGCACCTCTCAACATCGTACAATCGATATGAACCCATCTGTGGGTACGATTTGATTTCATATTCAAGCACTTAAAATCAGGAGTGTATCACAGTGCACCTGTGAACTATGAATCTAATCTCACGTTATACACATAGTGTTCAATTCAGTTGGCTAAACAGAGATACATGGCATCTTCTGTAACATACAAGGGTAGCCAAGATCCCACACAGGGCTGACAGCTATGAGGCAGGATCTACATGGCATCTTGACCCTTCTAAGTAGCAGAAAAAGGACAAGTAGAATAATCTGGACAACTGTGTCACGGCCTTAGCCAATATACAGTTCTAACATTCTTCCATGAACACAAGCGTCAAGTGCCATTTGAGATTCCAAGGATGTGAAAATATTTGCACACACCTGATGGATGTGACTCAAGACCAATGGGAGACTCAGGATTTTCCACAAAAGCAGTTAGAGACCACATGGGAGACTGTAGGAAGTCTGAAATGGCACTGAATATAGACGTTTAGGCAACTGCATCGTGCCAAATGTAGTCTGGAGAGCTACTGGATTCATCCTAGAGTAGGCATCTTGGGGGAGAATCATTTGACTAAAGATAGGTACGACATTTGTGATTCCTTCAGGTATTTGAGAAACCTTCACAAGTCAGGCAAGGTGTGTAAGCACGTATGAGAGAGTTGTGCTCTTCTGAAGCAGCGAGTGGATAACTCTCTGAGTCCACAATTACATTAATCACCTGTCAGCAAGTAACAAGCTGTACCTCTATGTTAGAGGAGCTGAAAAGCTCAGTACTACCTATACAGACTTCGTTGACTACAGTGGGAGCTTGCCTTATGTGTAGATTTTTGTACTGTAGGCACATATATTGCAGTGACTAGTCTGGAATTGAAATTAAACCAACTCATTCACTAATATGAGAGATTCCAGTGCATCTGAATTGTTGATGGAAGACTGGACAGGAGTATCACCACTACAATGCCATGTAACCTGGAAGTCAAACTTGTTGGTCAAGTCAATACTGGTGCGAAAGGACATCCGTAGTATTCCTGCAACTCTATCTTACCTCTAAGCTGTGGTACGTAAGCCATGCATTTTAATGTCCCTGTACAATGATACTTATTTGAAGCCCACCTATAATCATGGGCAGTGGTACTGAAAAAAATAGCTTTTAATGACATGCAAAAGACACAAACAATCTTGAGCCCCTTTTGCATTTAGTACAGGTTGCAAAGTGCAAATGTAAAAATTCTTTGGATTTCTTTCACATCATGAGTAGTTTTTACCCCTTATTTATTCCATCTGATGTGTTCGCTAAACTGTGCAGCTTAAAGCAAACAAATTTAAGAACTGGAAACTGAATAAATAAGTTTAACTTTCTTTGATAGGGACGTTACATTCTCTTAATAAAATGCAAGAGCACGGATTTGGTCTTACATTTCTACCCTGAAAACCAGACAAATGCTTACATGAGAGAGAAATAAATGTTTGGTCTACTGCAAATAACTAGTATACACAATTTTTCATACTGCTGTATACTCACGTAACACAGCATAAACCTTGGAAGACTGAGCTATCTTACCTCTGTCTTTCTGCCAAACAAAAATAAGTGGTTTAATTAATATGTAGGCCCTCAACCAAGAGGATTTGAACATGGAGTCATTTTTTACCTGAAACACAGCTGACACTATAAGTCTTTTTTCTTATTATTTCTTCACTTTTACATGCTAGAGATTGAAAAATTAAATATGACAGAATTAGTCACCAGAAGGTTAGATTTTGAACTCACTTGTGCCAGAATACATCCAAAAAAGGACAAGTGAAGGCAATGTATTTACATTAATGATATATTCGTATCACTAAGAGAGAAATCAAGCTCAATGTATTTAAAATGATCAGGACCTGGATCTAAGAAACATGCATTCCCAAAAGAATTACCTTCCAAGTGAGATTGTCAAGACTAGACAATGAGAACTCACATGACAGTCCAAATAAAAGGATCCTGATGAAAATTATTGCAGGGTGATTTCAAGTTCTGTGTGAGTTTAAATCAGTGGAGCTCTGTTAAAGGTTCCAGCCAAATCCAGTGCTCAGCCATGCAGAGGAACAGATGTTTTCATGTCAACTCAGAAAACGACTTACGTTAATAAGAGTATAATGTATGGGGCTACTTAGGGTCTATCCGTTTCACTGGCATGGGACCAGAGTATACAGTCAGCAGCTCTCAGTGTGAAATCAGTGGCTATGCAAAAGAGTAAATAAAAATAAATCACTGTATTGTACAGAGTTCACCTGCAAGAAGATCCTGACAATTACCTTCTTTTGCCATTCTTTCATTCCAAGTGCCCAAATTGCAGCCCATCACAATGACCATTCGGTAACAGGGGACTGAGGGTACATGTTACATGTCCTGAAGCACATGAGGGTCTTTCAGGGATTCCTGAGCAGGAGGATTCCTGGGGAATATGCAAGAACATGTGGTGCAGAAGGAGCAAAGCATGGCACTTCCACACGGGGAACAATCCCTGGAGCCAAGTATCTCCTGAATTACACCTAGGTCTTATGTGGAGAGACTTATTTAGTCCACACTAAACAGAAGCACATACTCAGTCTTGGGCCAAGATCCAGGGGTGGCTTGTGAAGTTACGTTCTTGGCAAGGTAAACTTAACTTATGTCATATTTAAGACTGTGGTAGCTATTTCTTGGTAAATACAGACTGTGAAGCATGGAGGTGTGCTCTGAAGTGGGAATCAAGGTGGAAAAGTTAAAAACATAAAATAAAATATATAATGACAAAAATAAAAGTGTAGAAAGTTTACTTTCCCTGATGTTCTGTGTTTTTTCCCCCAGCAGAAGGTTTAAAGAGTCTTGCCTCTAGCAGAAGGATTAAAGATTCTTGCCTCTAGCAGATGAAGAGCCCACTAGGAAAAAACAGTCTGATTCATCAGATGCCCTATCAGGAACAGCCAGAACAAATACAGATGGCTGGTAATGCGCAGTATATGTCACCTACAGATAATGTTCAGTCTGAACACACTTTAGAATAGAAGAAAACTGAAATATGAAGACAATTTCTTAGTTGGCCTGACTTGATTATCAGAAAAACCTACAAAAGATAGTCACAGCCTATAGAAGTTTTTACACAGAAAACCCTTTTTAAACTGTCCTGAGGCGTATTTTTTCAGAATAACAAGAAATGCAAATGTTCTGAAATAGTACCTCCCACAGGTATCATGGCAATCCTGTCATCAGCATTAATCATTCAGTTTTAAAGTGATTTTGAGGTAAACAGAAACTCTGCAACTATTTCGCATTGTGGCGATCTGTCCTGGAAGACCTTTTCTTATCAGGTCTGTCTTTCTTATATGCCTTACTGCAGCACATCGAGGAGGAATCAGGACTGAGTGATTCTCTCATTATCTTTTTTGTATGAAATGGAAAGCTTGCTGAGATAAAAATATTTCTGTCTGTTAGATACAGTACAGTACTTCTAAGTACTGTAAAGGAAAGACTATGCAAGGAAGGTCCTTCATTCTGGTGGTTCATATAAAGTTACCCAGCTACAGCTTGCTGGCTTTTCCTCACCATTTCCCATTGCCAAACTGTGTTACAAGACAGCAAGAATCATGGACTCATGGAATCATAGAATCATGGAGTTGTAGAATGGTTTGGGTTGGAAGAGGCATTTACAGATCATCTAGTTCAAACATCCCCTGCCATGGGCAGAGACACCTTCCACTAGACCAGGTTGCTCAAAGCCCCATCCAACCTGCCCTTGAACACTTCCAGGGATGTGGCATCTGCAACTTCTCTGAGCATCCCGTCCCAGTGCCTCGCCACCCTCATAGCGCAGAATTTTTTCCTTATATCTAATGTAAATATACTCTCTTTCAGTTTAAAGCCTCTACCCCTTGTCCTATCGCTACATGCCCTTGTAAAAAGTCCCTCTTCAGCTGTGTTTAGGCTCTCTTTAGATACTGGAAGGCTGATATAAGTTCTCCCTGGAGCCTTCTCCTCTCCATCTGAACAACCCTAACACTCTCAGCCTTTTTTCATAGGAGAGGTGTTCCAGCCCTCTGGTCATTTTTGTGGCCTTCTCTGGACTCACTCCAACAGGTCCATGCCCTACTTATGCTGTGGGCTCAAGAGTTGAATGCAGTACACCATGTTTGGTCTCACAAGAGCAGATGTGAGAGGAGAATCACTCCCCTCAACCTGCTGGCCACACTCCTTTTGATGTAGCCCAGGATACGGTTTGCTTTCTGGGCTGCAAGTGCACATTGCCAGGTCATGTTGAGATTCTTGTCAACCAGCACCCTCAAGTCTTTCTCCTCAGGGCTACTCTCAATCCATTCTCTGCCCAGCCTGTATTTGTGCTTGGGATTGCACTGACCCATATGCAGGATCTTGAACTTGGCCTTGTTGAACTTCAGGTTTGCACAAGCCCACCTTTTGAGCCCGTCAAAGTCCCCCTGAATGCCAACCATGGTGTCAGCCACACCACACATCTTGGCATAGTCAACAAACTTGCTGAGGGTGCATTCAGTCCCACTGTCCCTGTTGCTGAGAAAGATATTAAACAGCACTGGTCACAATATCAACTCCTGAGGAACACCTCTTGTCACTGGTCTCTGGTTGCACATCGAACCATTGACTGCAACGCTCTGAGTGTGATCGTCCAGTCAATTCATTATTCAACAAGTAGTCCATCCATTCAATCCGTATCTCTCCAATTTAGAGAAAGCATGTTGTGTGGGACAGTGTCAAATTATCACAGCATCATAGAATGCCCTGAGCCGGAAGGGACCCACACGCATTATTGAGCCCAACTCCTGTCCCTGCATAAGACAATCCCATAATTCACACCATGTGTCTGAGGGCATTGTCCAACCACTTCTTGAATACTATCAGGCTTGGAGAGCCTGTTCCAGTGTTCCACTGCCCTCTGGATGAAGTACCTTTGCTAATGTCCAACATAAATCTCCTTTGGCACATCTTCTTGGCATTCCCTCGGGTTCTATCGCTGGTCACCAGAGAGAAGAAATCAGCACCTGCCCCTTATCTTCCCCTTATGAGGGAGCTGTAGACCATGATGAGGTCTCCCCTTAGTCTCCTCTTCTCCAGGCTGAACAGACCTAGTGACTTCAGCATCTCCTCATATGGTTTCTTCTCCAAACCCTTCACCAACTTCATAGCCTTCTTCTGGACACTCTGCAGTAGCTTTATATCCTTTTTATACTGTGGCACCCAGAACTGCACGTTCTTAGCACAAGTCCAAGTAGATGACGTCAGTTGCTTTTCTCTTATTCACCAACTCTGGTAACCTCATCATATAAGGCTACCAGACTTGTCAGGCATGATTTGCCCTTAGTGAATCCATGTTGGCTGAACTATTTGAATACTTCCATAGTGGTTGCTACAGGAATGCTGTGTAGCTACAGATGTGAGAAGAGCTGGTCTGTGTGATGATAAGGGAGGGCAACAGCAATTCCCCTTGACAATCTCTTCCTCTCTCAGAACACTACAGAGATTCATATTGCAGAGCTGTGATAGACTGTGGGAAAACAATGAATAACTGGCAGTCTCCTACAGTTGCTTCAGAACTCAGAGCTACCACGCAGCTAAGTGACCTCTGGTTCTGCCAGGTCACCGAGAGGTAAATAACAGCAGAAAGGCAGTAAATGAAGCATTATTGTGCAGACTCTGCCTGTACTGTATCAGTTCTGTAGAAAAATAAAGGTTTCCTGTGTTCTCTTCCTCCATGGTCTCAACTGTGAGATTAAGTGCAGACCTATGCTGTGCGTGGTGTGAGTTACTTTGCCCCAGGCTGAGCGCTGGGAGGTTCAGGAAAACAAAAAGGTTCCCAGAATGATGTGGTTTACTCAATGAGAGCTTGAGTACACTGCTTTATATCTGTGGCCTGGAACATATGAACTGGCTGAGGGGTGGTCCCACGCCTGTGCTTTACACTGAGAGGTGGGAAGAGGGGACCCTGGTCCTGCAGTCTACCCTTTTCTTTCAAAGATGTGTGCCTCACCTACACTTCTCCCACACTTTACTCAGGCCATAATTCGCAGCAGCATCCCTCCAATATATGTGCACATTTGTTACAAATCAGTGACTCCATTTTGATAGGAAAACATCACCAGGAGGAAGTGGAAAAGGGTATATTAGGCTGGACAGAATACTATAGATATATCCTGCTTCCAGAACCTTACCTTGCTTATAAAGAGATATTTTACATATACATGGCATTGTAGCATGCCTTGTGGTGATATACTCAAGGAAATGTTCAGCCCTTCTCTAGCAAAAAGACTTGAAAACTGTGGAGTTTTGGTTGTGCTCTAAACTCAAAATAAGCAGACATATGAAATGCAGAATTACAATAAACAAAACTTTCTTGTTTGCTTTACTCCCATGATTTCTAGTCACTCTCACAGGTCACGATTTATGGTTTTTAAATGTTCGATATGCAGCACATCACATTAAAGTAATTTTGCTCCAGTAAAAAGGTGTTTGGCTTGTCAATCAAAATATGCAGCATTATCAATATCTCTGCTGCCTTGAAACCAGAATTGGCCATGCTCCTAGAAGCCTTTATTCTTGTCAGTAATCCTCATACACACGAACCATCCCAATTAAATAATCAGGATTATTTACCTCAGGTACGATAGGTATGACTGGGCCCTTATTTTCCATATTCTGAATTTCACTTTAGATTTTCATCTTGAAAACTCTTTTATGCATGGCTTGGCCACATTCAACACTGAACATCTACAATTCTTAATTTAAGTGAATGAATCTTCCAGGTACTTGGGTCAGAATTGCACATGATATTTACACTTCCTTTGAATCTCAAATCTGCTCCACCTAGCTTTTCATAAGCAAAGATTAACTACTTTCATGATCCATTTAGTCACTCTTCCTCCAAGGATCCAGACAGCATTGTATCCTTTACTTTTCTATTACAAAAGAAATATCATGTGTTTCACGGGAAGAATGAAATACTTGATTTCTTGGACTCAGGAGCAGATTTGAAACAGCCGTAGTTTTGGGCTTCAACTCTGTTTTGTTTGTAGCTTGCTAATGTGCAGGATAAGTCTAAATAATAAAATTTCCGAGTAATGGAACATGTTTCTCATAAAATCCAACACATGCTACACTTACAGGCAGAACGATACTATTGGCTAACAATATAAACTTAAGAAGTTCTTTTGTATTCAGCTGTCTACTAGATACAGTGGACAAAGTGCCAAAGTTGGTATCAGGGCAATTCAGTGAACAAGAAAGTCAAGACTGATGTGTAAGTGAGGTAAAGTGTATGATGACACGTGTTTACAAGAGGAAAGAGGGAGGAAGATAGAAGAAAGAGCCCACAATAGATAGAGTATCTGGAAAATGTGTAGAATATCTGCTCGATATCTGAGTCTGAAAATATTTTTCACAACATGCTTATCTGACTTAAGGAGAATTAAAAATTTATTTCGTTACATCTGGCATTCAACAAAGTATCTGAAACCACATCAGTGCTGGCTTGGGTGGCCAAGCTGCTTTGGTGGTCACTTATTTTCCCATCAGAGACATTCAATTTATCTCAGATTAAAGTTCTGTCATTATTAAATTTTACAATCTGCAACAGCAATCCGTTCTCATTTAGACTGCTGATATATCACCCTGAACATTATATCAAGACAGAGAAGGCCTTGGAAAACAGGCCAAAAAATGCTGTGAATGTTTATGTACATCATACCATTCAGTTATTTCACAATGCATCGTCCTGGAGAACTTTCTATTTATATTTTCATCAGAGATAAGAGATATTTATTTTTGCCTCAAAGTACTGTTGATTAAATAATACTTGTCAACTAAACTTTAAGTTTGCTCAGTTTTCATGAAATAATCTGACAATTAGTTTTCTAATGTTGAATTAGGTTTTTTTGTAAGGTGCCAGAAAAACAGTCATCTGCCAAAAAAAAAACCTGTAAAAACTGAGGCCTTATTACAGATAACTATGCTCAAACTGGAATCTTAGGGTTTAAAGTTGGTTTGATTTTAGTTATTAGTAGAGACAGCTACCAGAAAAATGCAACTTATTGATATCTCATCTGGAGACATCCAATCATGTGAATAGCCATTACTCAAGATGTTCAGGGGGAAGATCTGGGCACACCATCCAGCCAGGAATGATTTGACCAGTGCCAATGTCAGAAATATTTCCTTGTGTCTGCCAGTGTACAGACACAGTGGGAGCTGAGTGACCAAAGCGACTACAGCTGAGTGTGTAGTCACACCACTTTCTCCTTCCTGCTTTGATTGCAGTTCTTACGCAGCAGGTAGTGTTCACGCCTACACATTTCTTGGGTACATATGGCTCCCGTACACCACAAGTTCAGCGTGACGTCTCTAATTTGGTCCTGGTTTCCCGTTCCTGCTACTTTGAGAAACATTTCAATCTAATACATTCCCAGCTGGAAGATTCACTTCGTCCAGCTGCCAGATTAGCTCTCCACATCTGGACAGAGTCTCAGTACTTTGGTTGTTTCCTAGGGGACCATGCAACTGTCACACAAAAGTCATACTTCAGAGTATGAAACTCTGAATACATAAATCTATGATTCTGTATTAGCAATGACACCGTGACAAAGAAAACTCGCCAAAAGCAGTGAAGAAAAACCTTAAAGGGGGAATTCTGACAGCATTTGTTAATGCATGCACACTGAAGCCAGCCATGAGAAACTCATTGCCTGGCAAAATGAACAAGCACTTCATTTTCTAAATAATTGGCTCTTGGTGAAATATTTGTGCACACTTATCATCACGTCAGAGACGTCAAGGCCAATTGAACGCCTAAGGCACTCCTCACTGAGATGACAAAGGCCCTCCACTGCACAATTCATGCTGCTGTGGCTCAGTGAAACCTTTTGTGTCACATGTCAGACAGACATTCTCAAATGTATCAGCTCTGCATGACGTTGGTGGCATTCCTTCTTGATAGCAATGGACTTTCATTTAGGCTGGATCAGTTAAAAGTTATGTGATCAGGAAGGATGTGAAGCCCATAGTGAGCGCAGTTTACCATGTGATACACACATGGTCTTTGCTTAAAAAAGATTTCAAGTCTTTCTTGTATCTGTGGGTTGCTGTTCCACTTGATTGCCATTTTAGTCACCAAGGGACATTTCTGCTGTGTTAATATCTGCCCATAATTAGCAGGTGAAGACAGTTTAATCAATACTAAAATACAGTGAATATGGGACTAAACTGGATTTATGATTTTATTTCATATCACCAGGAATTCTATTACAACCGAGAACAAACACCTTTTCCCTTTATCTCCAGCCCATCACTAAAGAACAGAGCACTCCCTCTGGTATGCTCTAATAGCCCCGTGCCATGTCAGATATGCAAAGTAACCATAAATCCACTTTAGCTTGTTAGTTTACTGCTGTTTTCTATCACCAGGCAAGCACAAAGCAACTGGAATGTGTCAGGGAATCTGGCCTTAAATCACAACTCTTTTTTTCTTTGTCAAGCAGTATTTTCAGGCCATGCCAAGTAATAACATTCCAAGACACCCAGGGAAGAGAGTTACACCACATTCACTGACTTTTGAGCTTGTAGATGGCCCAATTCTCTGTGAAGTCGTCTCTGCTTGGCACTGTTTGTACAAAGCACAGCTCAGCTGACTAGTTACATGGAGTTTACTAAAGTATTATGCACAAGTATAATATTGCTCAAAGAAACACACCAGAATTCAATAATTCAATTTCCTTTTTTGTTTTATAATTATATTTTGGGAATTAACTAAATCATAATTGTAGTGGGGGAAAAGTTTCTGAAAAAATCTCTAGGAGGAATATGTTTCTTCCCCTTCGGACCTTCCTTTTATTTTGAACTGTGCTACATCTACATTTTGCTGTTATTTTATCAAGAGGAAAACCAGAAGTACACAAGTGACAGTCAGGAAGATAAAGCTGCCCTGTTAATCCAAAGTAAAAAGTCAGAACTGCAGCAAGGTAAAAAGAAATACATAGAAGATGTAAAGACAGTGGCTGGTGAACCTAGAGAGACAAAATGTCTTTCTTTAGCAAGACATGGAAGCACATAAAAGTCTCTTTAACATCACATTCCTGAGTGACTATGCCTGGTTCCGTAGTCAGACTGAATGAAATGGCAGTTGCTCATCCATTACATTTGACAAGGATGCTGTTGTTATTAAAAAAATCTTGTTTCTCTCATGTGTCATTCTATTCCAAAGAAAACCATGACAGTACACCAATGGTTCATGAGACATCTTGACGATATGAGTGCTCCTGTGATCAGAGAATGATCTATAAATATATGTCTTTTCAAACTATAGGACTTCAATATTATTTTGCTTAAAGTGATAGGAAAGAGCAACAGCCTAATTCTGTTTTTCTCAAACCATGGATAAAGGATTTAGTTGCTTTAAATTAATAAGTGGATGAAACTAACTACAGGCATAAAGAAGAAAATTCGCGGGAAAACCAGTATAAATACAATATGCCAACTCATAGTCAGCAGCAACTCAAGCAATCTAGGGCAGGAGAGAGAATATTTATACTGGGAACCAGTCACCACATGTCACTTGATTCTCCAGCCCAGCAGGGTTTCAAATACAACCAGCAATTAAACCTAATTAGGCGACTGAAGGTTACATAGAGACAAATGAGGCCATAAAGAGGCCCCACTTGTCAAAAAGTTTGAGAATTACAGATTTCTTTTCTGTACATTCTTCTGCTGTTCCACAGGAGATGAATTTCACAGGTATTTCACAGTGCTAATTTAGTGGTACCTGGCTTAGTAGAGCATTCTAAAACAGAGACGGTAAATTAATGATGTAGAAGTTGGTATAATTTAATGGCCTGATTTCACAAAAGTCCAAGGATGTGGTCATCTTTTTCCCTATAAGCCTGTATTTTTGCCTGATTTTTACAAAACTAATTAAGTGCTGTCAAGTATTTTGGCTTGTAAGGAAACCTTTGGTGCTATGGCTGTGGCTGTCTGTCATTGATAGAAACATCTTAAAAGCAGCATGAGAGTCTGCTTCACTTTCAGAATACCCTATATTCATATAGATATCGTGTGGGTCAAGAGTCCATCTATGCATGCCCTAGCCCTAAGCATGCTATCATGCAGTGAATGCTTATGCCCAGATGCTATAATCTATACTAGATCGCAAAATAGCCAGGAATGGTTCTCACGTCAAGTTGCACAGTAATTTCCTTTGTCTGTACTATTCTGAAGGTTTATTGTAGAAGAAGATGTAATCTGTGATGTGTAAAATCCCACCACTGGATGCGTCTGCGAGTTTGAAAATAAAACACCTATTGAGAAAAGGGTGAAGGAAATCCTGCAGATCATATGTGACCCAGTATCTCAGTTCCCATTTAGATCAATAGCTAGTCAAATTCTCAGAGAACTTTCTGAAATATGTACCTTACCATATTTCACCTGTAACCAAGGTGTTGCTATTTGGGGAGTAGCCATAGGGTATGAGGATCACAGGATAATTCAGGTGGGAAGGCACCTCAGCAGGTCTCTAGTCCAAGCTGCTGCTCAATGCAGGGATAGCTCTGAGGTCAGATCAAATTGATGATGGCTGCATATAGTGGAGTTTTAAAACCTGGCAGAGACAGTACAACCTCTCTGGACAACCTGCTTCTCTGCTTTACTGCCCTCAAGGTATTGGCTTTTGGTTCTGTTGTGCTTTGGTGTTGTTTTTTTTGTGGGTTTCCTTTTATTGTTGGTGTTTCGTGTTTGGTTTTTTTTTGGGGGGGGCGGGTGTTGTTGGTTTTGGTTGGTTGGTAGGGCTTTTTCTTTTGGTTTGATTTGGTCTGGGGTTTTTTGGTGTTTTTGTTTTTTTTTGCTTTGTACCACTTGGTAGCTTTTCTATTGTGATGTACAACTGTTGTCCCTTGTGCTCCTGCTATGCACCTCCTTAAAGAGTCCATCTTTGTATCCTGATGACTGTCCTGTACCAGGGGGTTTCTTTTAGGTCCCCCCAAAAGCCATGTCCTCTCCAGGCTGAACAAGCCCACATTCATGCCTTTTCTCAAAGGCCAAGTGTGTCAGCCGCCCTGAGCATCCTGGTGGCACTCCACTGGACCATTCTCAAGATCTGTACAATTGCATCTTCTACACATGTGGCTGAGAACAGAATTTGAGTGGGAACACAACTTTAAAAGTATTTTGATTCAGTACGGGTTTGAAATACAGTCCTATAATCCTTTATCTACAGCAGCTCTCACTCAAACCTGATATCACACTGCAGAGCTTTCAGATGTTTCTCCTTAGACTTTCACATCATAAATGCGTATGTCTTCTATGGGACTCCATAGTGTATTCCCTCACTCCCCCAGGACTTTCACTTCTCCTCTCTCCCTCTTTCTCATTCCTTTCCTTCTCTCCACATTCCATCTTCCTTTATACAGGAAAAAATTCAAAATACCTTTTTTAATACTTTTGGTGAGAGCACTTTCAGACTCACAAGGCTGTAAAGTTACAGCAGACCCCAAAGGAAAAGGCACTTAGGTCCAACTTTTTTTTTTTTTTTATTTTTTTTTTTTTTTTTTATTTTTTTATTTTTTTTTTTTTTTTTTTTATTTTTTTTTTTTTTTTTTTTTTTTTTTTTTTTTTTTTTTTTTTTTTTTTTTTTTTTTTTTTTTTTTTTTTTTTTTTTTTTTTTTTTCTGGTGGGCTGAGACTTGTTTGGAAGAACAATAATAGTAATAATAGCTGTAGAGTATCTTGAAGCAAGACCTAGTGGTCTGTGAGATAACTTGAAATGAAAAACGCAAAATAAAAGAAAACACAAACAAAAAATCTTAGTCATTTCTGACAGGTACCAAACATTTCTTTTACATGACTATTTTTAAGTTGTTATCCGTGCAGTTAATTAACATTTGAGAATAATAATTACTTTAGGCTGACATTCTAAAACAATTTCTAATGTACTTTAAGTTCATGATTAGAATTCAGATTATTTCAAAGACCTACTAAAACCAGAAATATATTTCTTTCATAAGCACTGTTTAACAAAACTCGCTGTTTTTACAAAGTGTACACTATTTGGCAGCTGGTTGACCTCTGCTTTGGACATGGAGTTACAATTCAGCTTTAGGCAGGCAAAATGCCTTCTGGAATTGGCATGCCAATTTTGTATTTTGATCCTTATTGAAATGAACTCTAAGCTAGTCAACAAAGCAGAGAATGAATCAAGGTATTTACTGTGCCATTAAGCTTTTGTACATTCAGAATGCTGCTCCTCAGAGCTGAAATGTTTCTGCTATTTGGACTCCAACAAGAAAAGTGACATACAAAAAAACTACTGCTATGTGCAGCCAAATCTTTAGGCCAGAAAGGAAAAGCATCCTGATGAGAATGGTGGCCTAGCTAAATGTTCAGAAACAGTGTCAGGAGAAAAGGTCAAATTTCCCATTTCTGTTCCCAGTTTATTCAATGCCTGGATAAAATTAAACACAGCAAAAGTCATGGTAGCTGGTGCCAAAGTCCATTGAGCCACAGTATAAAAAGCATCACCATAAAGCCATGGGCTGTCTTTTTAAAGAAAGTGGCAGTAGAACCTGCTAGCATGTTACACAAGCCCAGAATAGACTAGTTGTATCAGGCCTATCAGGGAACATAGGCAAAGGAATATTCACTTTCCAGATTGCAACTCAGTTAGCTGCAGATAGTCAGCTGTGTTAAAAACAGAGTAAACCTGGGCACAGTTGGAAACAAGGAAGTCACTGGGCGAATTTTCTAAGGCATTTGAGTATTTCAAGTTATGTGATATCTGAGTGTAGTCTTACTGGCACGCACATCATTTTAGCTTAAACTCTCCATTACCTACATAATTCCTGATATGTGATCTAGTTCTTATTACGACTACACCAGCTTTTTTCCCCTTTTTTTTTCCCTTTTTTTCCTTGCTTCATTTCTCTTTATGACAGATACCTACAAAACAAGGATACAACTGGTCATACAGCAATAGAAAAACAGCTCCTATCTGGCCTGGCCTCCCAAAGTCAGGAGTTCTTTTCAAAGTAGTAATTTCAAAGGAACAAGATAACTGCAGATGAACTGACCTTGTTTAAATATCTTGGACAAAACAGAATCTCTCATGCCAAAAGTGGTTCCACCTTGGGTTTACGAAATCTCTTCTTATGAAATCTTAATTTAACGCAGCACATTTCTCAAAAGGATTTTGTTTTCAACTACAGTTTTCTAATAAAAATCACTTTCCTGGGAAACACCTAACTGCTTCTACAAATAGGACATGAGTTTCTGTAGAGTTCATAGAATCATAGAATGTCCTGAGTTGGAAGGGACCCACAAGGATCACTGAGTCCAACTCCTGTCCCCCTGTGACAACCCCACAGTTCACACCATGTGTCTGAGGGTCTTGTCCAGTCTCTTCCTGAACACTGTCAGGCTTGGGGCTGTGACACTTCCCTGGGGAGCCTGTTCCAGTGTCCACCACCCTCTGGGTGAAGAACCTTTTCTAATGTCCAACCTAAACCTCCTCTGGCACATCTTCCTGACATTCCCTCAGGTTCTGTCATCGGTCACTAAAGAGAAGAGTTCAGCACCTGCCTCTTCCCCTTGTGAGGAAGCTGCAGACCGCAATGAGGTCTCCCCTCAGTCTCCTCTCCTCCAGGTTGAACAAACCAAGTGACTTCAGCAGCTACTCATATGGCTTCTTCTCCAAACCCTTCACCAACTTCATAGCCCTCTTCTGGACACTCTCCAGTAGCTTTATATCCTTTTTACCCTGTGTCTCCCAGAACTGCACACAGGGCTCCAGGTGAGGCCGCACCAGTGCAGAGCAGAGCGGGACAATCACCTCCCTGCCCGGCTGGCAATGCTGTGCTGGATGCACCCAGGACACGGTTGTTCCTCTTGGCTGCCAGGGCACACTGTTGGCTCATGTTCAATTTGCTGTTGACCAGGACCCCCAGATCCCTCTCCCCAGAGCTGCTCTCCAGCATCCCATCCCCTAGTCTCTACGTACAGCCAGTGTTGCTATGTCCCAAGTACAAAATCTGGCACTTACCCTTGTTTAACTTCATGCAGTTGGTGATTGCTCAGTTCTCCAATTTGTCCAGAACCCTTTTTAGGGCCTCTCTGCCCTTGAGAGTGTCAACAGCTCCTCCCAAATTTGTGTCATCGGTGAACTTTCTTTGTATTCCCTCAAGTCCTGAGCCTAAGTCATTTATGAAGACATTGAAGAGTGCTGGCCCTAAAATGGATCCCTGTGGAACCACACTAGTGAGTGGTCGCCAGCCCGACATAACCCCATTTACTAGAACCATTTGGGCTCGGCCCGTCAGCCAGTTGCTCAAAGTTAGATTTGTTCAGAGTTAGATCATGCCGTACCAGTTGGTACGGCATGTGTTTCCCTCTTGGGAAACACAGCAGATAGAAAAGCAATTCTAGATTAGTTTCATCAGACCCTGAATTTGTCTGGTTTGTACTGGTTTATGAGGGGTCAATAGCCAGTAAACTTTGCTCCTTCAGTGCAATAACAAAAGCAACGTGCATGACAGGCTAATGCATAAAAACCTCAGGCAGTTTGCCTCAGGATTGTCCTGGCAAATTCCAATCAATTCTTCTTCAAAGCCTTGAAAGAAAGTTGGATAAAAATGTCATTGTTTTGTTCTTCAGTCATTACATGGTCTTGACTCTCACCAGACAATTAATCCCTTACAGAAGTCTAACCCTCTCTTCAAGGTCCCTTGCAAGTGAGTCTGGCATGGGCAGAAAAAAAAAAAAGGGAAAAAAAAGGAGTATTATACTTCAGTATCTTTAAAAGGAATGATATTAAGAGCAACAAATTAAACCAACTCAAATTAAGAATGATTTATTATTATATTGTCTCTCCTAGAACTAATTACATCCTGTCACAAAAATTGCTGCAAATACTTCTGAGGTTTGGTTTTAGATTATTGCTATCTTATTGGGCTTGCTTATCCAGAACAGTAAAAAAGTGTTATATAATTAAAACTACCACAGTATTCAGAATTTTTCACTGGTGAGGGACATTTTGGATCAGACTACAACCTGTTCATTTGTTCTTTTGCTTGTCTCGTTGTTCTTTGGCTAAGAAAACATCACTTCTTTATATGCCTTGAAACAGGCTTTTCAGTATAATGTAACTAAGGACTTAGTCCTGCGCACTGCCCTTAGCCAAGAGAATTTCAGACAGGAATCCACTGGAGTATTTGTTTAACTGTTTTACTGTCTCAGGACAGTTAGCATATCAGCAGATCAAGTCCATCTGTATGGTACTTTGATGAGAGAAAAAAACTTGTATGAAACCTCTAAAGTTATTGTGTCTATTACACATTTGGAACAAGCAAGCATTCAGGATTTGCTACGAGAATATAAGGGCAGTACTTTATCTCCTCTGTAACTGGAGAGACAGAAGAACAAATTGTTAAGGTTAATAATGGGGAAAGAAAAATTCTCTGAGACTCTGGGTGTCTCACAAAAAATCGAAGTTGCTTTTGAAGGATAAAGAACGGAGAACATGTCATCACCAGCATTTTACTTAGAACATGTTCTAACATACCCTTCTTGCCTCAGAAGTTATCAGTTTCTAATATTTTGGACTCATAATTCTTTGCTGGTTTCTGCACTTCAGCAAGTGCCAAAGTGGGGGGGAAAGTACTACAAAAAGAAAGGGCAAATAAATCAAATATGTTTAGGAGTTCAGATGGGGAAACAGAAAGAAACGTACTCACACATTGTATCTTGCATAATAAATGAACTTACAAAATTATATACATAAAATATATTCAGCAATACAGGGGATAATCAAGTCCCCTAGACTTATTTAGGCAGCTGTTGTTCACTTTTAGCATGATTTCAACAGTAAAAAGGTAAGGGAATGCTGGTATTAGTGCTGGTGAAAGAAAATGTTTCCATGAATGTATTAGGTAAAAAGCAGTGTGATCTCAGTGGGCACAGAAAAGATCTGCCAGGTCTTCCAAACTTACCACTTGTCACTGTGTGATTTTCCTCTGACAGCAGATTGATTACTGCTGCACAGATCCTGCACCATGTGTCAAAAAGTACCTATTAAGGTCTTATCTCTGCAGTGATGGCATAAATGTATTTATCAGGATCAGTATAATTTCCACCTATTCCACTCCGTCCACACATCTGCATACATAAAAGACTAATCCTAATTCTAGTTCAGATGGCAATTTCATATTGCTGAATTGCCTAAAAGAGCCTTTCATTTTCTAGCCTCTGTGTAGGGTAAAAGTCTTTTATTGAAACC
Organism: Pampusana beccarii; assembly: GCA_013399365.1. Classification (NCBI taxonomy): domain Eukaryota; kingdom Metazoa; phylum Chordata; class Aves; order Columbiformes; family Columbidae; genus Pampusana; species Pampusana beccarii. The sequence goes on from VWYH01002894.1 coordinate 255,522, forward strand.
TTATTCTCAAGTCACAGGAAAAGTGCACAACCATATATGATGAGATTGCATCATGTTATTTAGACTTTTCCTTAGCTGCCTCCAAACATTACAAGCATCAAATCCAGGCTATTCCCTGCATTTCCACCTGTTCCATCTGAATATCAGGAAGCACTTTTTAACTGTGAGAGTAACTGAGCACTGGCACAGGTTCTTCAGGGAAGTTATAGAGTCTCCATTATTGAAGATATTCAAAAGCTATCTGGACACGGTCCTGGGCAACCAGCTATAGGTTGCCCTGCTTGAGCAGGAGCACTGGAGCAATCAACCTCTGGAGGTCTCTTCTATCTTTGGCCTTTCTCTGATTCTGCAATTGTGTCATCTTCAATGCCAAAAGAAAAAAAAAAAAAAAAAAANAAAAAAAAGCATTATGAGGGTAAGATTTTCAAAGGAAGGATGTTAAGGAACTAGGTAAATATAAGGAAAAAAAAAAACAAACTAGGAGAAAATGAGGAATTTGTGTAAGTTCAAATATTTACCAGGATAAGATATCTCAAGCTACGTCTCATTGTAGTTCTTCAGCTTATCTTATTCACCATAGATTCCGTTGCATGAGCCTGCTAAAATTCAGTCATTTGCATTTGCTTTTTCTGAAGATTGAGACTGAGTGAAGGCACAGCAGAACCCAAATGGCTTGAACTACTGCATGATAATCCAGAACAAAACTCACATCAAACATGAAATACCTGCCACGTTTATGTTACACTTCTTTGTGATTTGGTCCTTATTAAACAGCCTGGAAACCTTACCAAAGCCACTAAGAGCATCCACACAAAGATATCTGAAAAGTGGCCATTCTGGGTCTCCGTAACAATGAGATTTACGTGTTGATGTCAGACACAGCAGCTGTTTCAGATTCCCTCTTCTTCTTAATAGCTTAATTATCTGGTAAAGCCAAATTTTCCTTCTTTCTGGGTTGATTAGTGCTTCAGGTGAAAACTAAGAGTCCAAAGAATTCTTCATCCTATAGCATATAATTCTTCTTTTTGGTCCACAGCTCTCAAGAAGCAATTTTACTAAAGCATTTCTTCAACTGCCTTTCAGACAGAATCTTCCTATATTCAGTCCTGGGTATCTGTGGGGATGTCTGAAGTCTTTATCTGCATAATCTAAAATACCTCAGATACTTTTTTTTTTCCCAGCTTCCTAATTATTTCTTAAGTACTTGTCTTCTGACACCACTCAAAGATATATTCCAAGCCTTCATTCACACATCAGTTCAGGCGTCAGCAGTATTGCGTAATCATGGCATGAGTTCATCTCACTGGAGTTCACAGGAGTCCTCCAAGATGGAACCAGATTTCCTTTATTTCTAGCAGTCTTGTAAAGGAAATATTTTGCCTGAGCCGCAAAACACCTTAAAAGCAAAACCTTGTTCTGTTACTTTCCCAAATAACCATTTAGTTGATTAGCATCTGAATCACACAATTTGCTATGAATCCATTTAAGATTTATTTGGTTGGATATTTAAAACCATTTGTTACAAAGATCTGTGATGTGTCTGTCAGATCACATTCACTTCAGACTTGGGAACAAGCTAAACTACTTAATGAAGTGTTTTAATACAGAAAATCATGGGCAAACTTTGGAAAGCTTGGATAAACCAACAGATGTCCAAATGATTATTTAAAGGTCATTTGAACTTAATCAAGTTTTGTTTCCTGACAAGCTCATGGCATGAGTTTCTCTCAAATACTTCCTAGCTTTGACTGTGCCAAAAATACACGAAAATAGTAATTTCTTAAAATATGCTGACAGACACATATCTAATCCAGCAGGAGATAATGCCACGTAGCCATTTTCAAGCAAACATAAGCCGATTTGACTGGTTTGATTTTGAAAAGGTTTTAGTTCAATTCAGTTGATGTTCTGAGTGATGGCTCTATATTTCCTATAATCCCACTTCTTTTTTACAAAATAAGTTATTTTGTAAAAGTTTCAGGAATTATAATGAGCAACTGGCATTCAGTTACGCTAAAGTAAGACACTATAACATGTTTATGAAAAATTTATGAAAACCGTATGTCCTTTTTGCATTATAATTGAACACAACAAAAAGAATGGTAGCAGAAAGAAGTGAAGAGAAATGAACTGGAAAAGAATAAAGATGGAAAGAGAAAAAAGATCCACATAAATTTTAAAAAAAGGACTTGGGAAGAACATGATTCAAATGCCTAGAATTACATGAGGAATCAGAGGCTGATTAGTTGCATTAGTAGCAAACTTCCATGATGGCTTTGTGAAAGTCACTAACACCTTTGCATAATTTTATTCTATCTTTAATAGGAATATTTATCAGTATAGAAGTAATGGCTAGACTAAGAGTATCTTTTGTCAGATGAAAATTTATGCCCAGAATCTTACACTTACAGGCTGTCCGATTACTAACTAGCTTATCTAATCAAAGAGTTTTAAAGCATAAAACATCGTGACAAGATTCTTTTAATAGATCACAAACAGTCAATAAAAATGTTTTTTCCTCACAAGTGTAGAAATAAATCATTTGTATAAAATAGAAATTGCCTGCTGTGCTTTTTATGAAAATAACAGTAGCACTTCAGACAATGAAGCTGAGGGTGGGACTACTAGCAGTTATAAATACAACACTAACAACGTCATTGTATTTCCCTTGACTTCCACACTTGTATCTCTGGGGAAATAAAGGCCCTGTTACTTACTAACTTGAATTCCTGTCATTGTACTTCGGGAATCAGTTGCTTGAGATGAAAAACTACAACGTATACCTAAGGTTATCATATTTGGGGTCATTTACAAGCACTGATGTATAGCTGTTTTTTTTTTTTCTTTTTGAGAAAATAAGAGAGAGAGAGAGAGACCCATAATAAATCAGGTCAAACAACAAACTACTTGATGGCAGAAACTGTAGTGGAAAAGTCAAAAATGTCCCACAGCTTTTTTTTTTTTTTAATTTAAAAAGTAACCACACTGTACTGTGATAATAATATTTTTTTTTAATTTTTCAGCCAGTCCAAAGTGGTGATGTGTCAAGCTTTGCAAAAACACCAATTAATCATTTTCTTCCTGGTATCTTTCTCTCCCTCCTGCCACCACACAATTAAAGTGAACTGATGAAAACAAGACCTTAAGCAAAATGCTTATCCCCTACCCTAGCTAATACCAGTGGGTAATTATCTCTCAGTATTCACTGAAAATCTATTCTGGGTCAGACAGAGCTGCTGCTAAACTTATTCCATCAAGTTATAGCTTTCCTATCCCTCTGAAAACATCTAATTTTGTTTAGAAAGGACTACATTAATGTCATTACATGTTAAATAGCATTATACACATATAGACTCTGTTTCGGTTGGTGTGGAATCCTGTCGCTCATGCAAATGGATGACTGAGAGCCCTGGTGAAGCCAAGCATGTTGTGGGTAAGGAAGGGATAGACCAATCAGTTTGACAAAATAATATCACAAAACATCAGACAGACTTCAAAGTCCTGCAACCCCAATGCCATCTCAAATATCTTCTCAAGACCATTATTTAAAATAAATTCTTGGAAGCATAAAAGAAGCAGCAGTCACATAGAGACAGAATGACATAAGGACAATTGTTCCAGGCTGTTCTGTGATGCTTCAGCATAGTGTATCTGTGCTCGCAGATATTAATTAGAATCATAGAATCATAGAATCATTTAGGTTGGGAAAGACATTTAAGATCAAGTCTAACTGTAAACCCAACACTGCCAAGTCCGCCACTAAACTATGTCCCTAAGTGCCACATCTACACATTTCTTGAATACTTCCAGGGATAGTGACTCAACTAGTTCCCTGTGTTCCACTTCAAGAAACTCTGAAGTCCTTCAGAGAAATAAGGCAGCGCAGTATCAGCATTTATTCCGAGTTTAGATGTTACGTATGTTGACATGCAGTTCTTTGTTATTTCCAGTCGGTCAAATAATTTATAGCTGTTTGTTTAAAAGGGAATGGTCAAATAGTGTCAGTTAGATGGTTGTATGGCAGCAGCAGTTTCTTGTTGCAATATTACTTAACCTGTATAGTTAACACAAGTTCAGGAAAGGTCTTTTCAATTCTAGTCCCTGCACTGATGCTACATATATAACAATGAAATAGGAAGACTTGAGCTATTGCCTAGCACAGAGGCTGTGGGACAGCCAACATCTATGCAGCTAAACTCTTGTTTTTCAGCACAAAATAGATATACACTAACTGCTTGTTGGCAATAATTCTTGCCCCTGCTAACTCCAGAAGCATGACCAAGTACTGTTTGGGAGGATGGCAGCTAGCCACCAGAGCCATGCCATGGACTATAGCATGCTCTAACAGCATGGACCTCCAAATTCCTGTGCCTGGAATGTTCCATGGGAAGGACTAGTTTACTTATACAGGCGTAGCAAGATGTTCTTGATATGGTAAGAAGTCCCACCCTTCTGCCATATCAGAAATAGTCTCTATGGTGGGAATGTAGAAATAAAAAAGACTGCAGTCTTCTATTTTCCTTTCTTCCACCCTTCCTCCCTCACATGCTGAAGACAAAAAGAGGAGGTTGCAATCAGCTTTTTTTTTTTTTTCTCCATACTGACATAGCAAGAGCATATTTTAGAAGTATCTTTGTTTTCACAGAACTGTCCTCAGATTGGAACAGTTGGGCACGTTTCCCCCTATCCTCCTCAGTCTAGGATTGAGAAGGATGTGTAAGATTTCTGTTTTCTCAGTTTGCCTTTGTCTCAGGAGGTGCTTCAGGAAGGTGGTGAGCAGCCTAGAAGACACAGGGAGCTGCACCTGTGGGGTACGTATGAGAACAGATCTCACTTCGTAGTTTCTCCAGGTGTCACTTTTTCATCACTCTAAGGAGTACCTATTTGGGGTTTCAATATTTTCCTTTGCCCAACTGGAGAACAGACTTCTGCTTGTGTCTTATTTATGCATGGCCCAGAAAAGAGGCTCTTGTTATTACTCAGTGGCATTGTTTCTCAACTCTGGCCAGACATGTTTCCTAGACGTTTCAGACTCAGATGCAAAACAAGGATTACATCTGCCTGTGCAGATGAGTATGACAGTGGTCAGAGCATGTTGTTAAGTCCAGAAATATGGGTTCATTCTGGAGAAAATATAGCAGTCAGTGACTATAAATAGTGTACATCTATGGCTCCAGATGAGTGAGAGTGAATGAGATTATCCTGTTTCAAAAAGAAAATAAAAACATCGGGTGGAACCTTTTAGAATGAGAAGTAAGGTTTATGAACACATCAGAAAAGACCTAGTTCATATAACAAGCCAAACCTAGGGCCAAATGTGCCATCTTACACTGAGCATTGTGAAGCCCCATTGTGGCCCTGTAATTTCCAGTCTACCCAAGATCAACACATTCTGGAAACACTGTAACGTAATTTCATCTCCTGAAACTTGAAGCATCCATTGTGAACTCAGGAGATGCTGAGCAATTACCCAGAACAAACTTCTGAAATTCGCTGTTTGTCCATCATTATAAGAACAGCTTTTTCAATGTGTGCCTTTGATGCCCTGTTGTTTTATGTTGTACTTCCAAACTCATTGCCCGTTGCGTCAAATGCAGACAAATAGCCATGTGAATTTATTATATTGACAAAGCTCCAGTGGACACTAACTCCGAGCCAACAACGTGTTTCACTTGGAACCAAGTCCAGGTTTCAGGCCAGTTTCTAGAGCCTGAACCCATTTTAATGGATTCTGTTGTCGTCAATTGTCTCTGTTTTTCAAACTGGGCACCTAAGTTGATGCCAGGCACAAAGGACAAAAAAGGGCTGAAACATTAAACATTGCAAACTCGTAGCATATAATCTCCCTAGAGAGTTTAGAGAACTGACTCCTAAGTAATCCCATCTGAAATGCTTTCATGTGTATCTGGGAAAGAAAAGAGAAAAGGGAAGGTGAAGGGAAAGGAGAAGGGGAAAACGAGGAGATAAATCATTAGCTGCAGACAAATTCTACCTGTTTAACTTTGCTCATGGGGCCTACATGTCCTCATAGAAAGGCTTGGGCCTGCTCTTCATCTCTGAGGCCAACTGGCCTAGTTAGAGTTTCTACACACAAATGTTTTCACCTTCTAAAGAAGGGTGGCATCATTTATGGTACCTCTTGGGATGAGACCCTCAAATGTACTCTCGAATGCTCTGACATCATATAGGTAGCTATTGCAGTCAAACTATGTCAGGGACTACTCTAACAACTTAAAATACTTACAACTGCAGAACAAAGCATGATCTCACGCTTTCATATTGCTTAGTTTTCTAATAACATATGATGAGAGACATCTAAATTAAGAGCATTATTGTTCCTTTCTTGCCAATAGGAAAGATAAGTCCCTCTGATTTCATATGGCCTAAATCTTACTCTGCATATGTTGATCTTTTCCCATTGAATCCATGGGTTCTGGGAAAACTAAACTCTAAACACAAATTACTTAGTTAAGTTTGTACATTAGCTAAAACTAAACCAATCCAAATTTTGCCACTTATATTTATCAAACTACTTGTATGATAATTTAAAGTTCTCAGTTCAAAAATTGCCTTCAGTGTCATTTGTGCACACCCAACAAAGATAGTCTTGACCATCAAATCCATTCCACTTACCTTTTGTACAGTAATGATTTTTAGATTTTCAGATATTCTGAATAGTTTTAATCATTTTGATACTCCACATAGAAAATTTCAATCAGAGAACATTCCCTTTCATTTTTAAGTACAAAAAATGTTAGACCATCAAAGTGTTTTCAGTAATGTAGAATATCCTGTGTCCTTTATTCATGACATATTTATTAAAATTGGATTTTGTCCAGAAAAAAGTACCACTGGTGTTAATTCATTTATTTGGTATCACTGTTTTTAACTTAAAGATAATTTAATTCACCAAAGATATTTGTTACGAAGGACCATGTCCTGTCCCTCCAGAAGCCCAATAGGAGTGCTATTATTGATTTCCAGAAGAGTAGGATTGGGTCCAAATTATCCGAATCAATGCCAAGAAAAAGTTTGTTTTGGTCTGAGCTTTTGGCTAGTTCCTTACACCAAAAATAGAGATAAAGGAAATGTTTCCTCTTCATCATGAATATTAACCCATGTGAATCAAAGTATGTGTTACACTCTGACTGTGATTTTAGAAACGGAAACAGTACAGAACATGCAACAAGCCATTGTCTAGAAAAAGTGATCTGAATTTACTGGCAGCTTAAATGGTGACTAAAGTTACACATGGAGAATTTGTTGGTTAGGAAACAGATGTTAAGAAGAGGAATAAATGATAAAAGAGGCAATATGACTTCATCTGCCCTTGAGTGGACAAAATAAAATGTGTGACAAGACACAAAGAAAGATGAAGAACCTCAAGAAACACAACAAATAGATGTAGGAAAAAGTTTCTCTTTTTAGCTTGTTTATCCTATCCTAAACCTTCTTCCAGCTAAAACTCAGACATAGGGTTTCATCTCATCTAGTTTTAAATATCTAGGAGTTCGAAAATTAAATCTGAGCGAGTCATTATACTCTCACCAGACTCAAAGGAGAATAATAGATTACTCAGAAGACAAATCCTCTGAGCAATCTTATGCCCTGAAGTCCAGATGCATCTTCAGAGACAACTGATTTCATTCATGCAAAGAAATCTTCTAAAAGCTATTTCGGCTTTAGCATCTATCGTTCAGGTGCCTAGTTCAGAAATTACTCTCATGCAGAGTACAGCCTCCAGCACACTTTTTGTGGGTAAACAAGCAGAGGGGGGAGGGCCGGAAACAGAGCTCCATTTAGCCAGAATCCGTTCACCATTGCCATGCTGAAGGTCTCATTTGCATCATACTCTTTGAGGCTCCACAGACATCCAACAGACACCACCAACCTGCAGAGGCTCATTAAACTGTTTAGATAGTTCTCCACCTAGCTTTAAAAAAGGATGGGCTTTTTTTCTTCACTGTGCCACAGCTGCAAATTCCCTTATGGTTCAGGCCGAAGCACTCCATTGTTTTCCCAAATGACCGTTTTCCATCAGCTGCTCATCCTCTCCACCATCTGCATTGCAAGTGGATCCAGGTCTGACTCAGAGCTCAGCATGCTTACATTTGAAATGAGTGGCTCACTAGCCACATGCGGTCTGTCCCCACGCAGAAGGCAGCTTCAAGGTCCACCATAACCCTGTCTTCAAGGCTTTCCTGGAACTTGCAGGATATATCTGTAACAGTAAATAGGATTAGCCAGGAACCCAAGGATCGGTGGCATGGCACAACTTACCAGCACACATCTAAACCCTCCTCTCTCCCCATACACACCAAATCAAGGTGGCCGTGTCCAAATTTCTTACTGGAATAGTATTTATCAGGCTTTATCCCCATAACACACTCCCAGCATTATCTAGGCCAGCACTAGCTGGCACAGGCGTAACCACACTTCTGTGTGGGGGTTCTCTGAAGAGTGGTGAATTTAACTCGTTCATCAGTTAATAAGAAATACACGGAATTATTCTTCCCTGTTTGGCAAGTCTTGCTCTCGCACAACTGTGTTTAGATCCATAACTGTTCATGGTGCTTAAACAGACTGGTACGCTCTTGAAGCAAATCACCTGCCAAGGGGAAGGCAAGAAGTGGGACATGAAGCCCTCAGAAGTGATGGCTGACTTACATTCTTAAGAACACATTCATCACTCAGCAGCTTATATGTGGAAGGAGCCACTGATAACGCATTTGCAGCTAACATGAAAAAGTTAGGGAAGGAATCAGTTTCTTCAGCTGTTCCCTTCCTTTTTATTTCAGATGAAAGAAATATATCTACTAGTTTCACGTTTCACTTATTGAGCCTGTTGGAGTTTTAATATTAAAAGGGGCAAAGAGATTGCTTAAAATAGCAACTGCGAAAGCAATGATGAGGAAGAGTGGACTGTATCTTTTTTTAAACAGTGAAGGCAAGCACAGAGATACATTGGCAGGCTCATTGCTGCTCTGAAGTATGAAAGTGTTAACTAACCCAAACTACCTTATATTATAAATAAGCAGCGGTAAATCTGCCCCTCTGTACTTATCAGTCCATAAATGGGGTATAAATTTATTAGTAATTAATTTTAACATTGTTATATTTGTACTGACAAGATACTTTTGGCAAATTGGATGTTACTACAAAAACTGTCATAGAGCAGAGAAAATTACAGTTGCATTCTTCAGTGTTACGGCATCTTATCTTCTTTGCCCTAATTCTCATGGTTCTTTGCTCTTTGCATCTGGACTTCTGGCATAGCACAACTATGAAAGAAATGTGCATTTTAGTCAAGTGATTCAAAGGAAGGGTTGCATCAGTCTGAATGCACAGGAATCATGTCTGAGGGATGTAACTTGCATTTAACCAGGAAATTCCCACTAAAATGAAGTGTCTTGTTTGCAAAGGCATTCTGTGTATAAAATAGAGGAAGGAGTGATCCTCATTCATGTCAACAGAGTAGGCAGACAAAGCATCTGTAGGGAGGACATGGGCTAAGGGGTTATCACTCTCTTATATTTAATCTAAAAATACAACTTTGGTACTTTATTTTTAACATAATAAGAGCAAGTTCATTCTGCTGACAATGAACAGAAATAGGGGAAATGGCTCAGATAAAATGAAACCCTCTTTGACATTTTACCCAAATTAGAACCATCCTTTTGGAAGCTGCAATATTTGCAATTGCTTTTCTCCATTGTCATTTATTTTTCTTCCTCTAATGCTATCCAGAACCAAAAGTGATGAGGAACCAAGTGAAAGATAGTTATTGCACAATTTCAGTCCTTACTAGAAACAAAACAAAACAAGCAAACAAACAAAAAAAGTAGAAATGGCCATAGGTTGTCTTTTCAGTGGGTTAAAATGCTTCCAAAAAGTATACTGAACTGCATTTGCTACCCCAAACTACATGCACACTCCAGGTAACATGAGGGAACACAATGCTGTGAATTTGTTCGGTTACTTTGCATATTTTGCATGGTCTGATTCCAAAAGACAGTTGCATATGAATGTCAAACACACCTGCTCTGCAGATTAATGAACACAGTAAGACAAAGATGTGCAAAGTCGGGTTTGTAGGACACCAGGAGATTGGCACAGTGGAGAATGAGAAATGAGCAATGCAAACAGGGGATGATGAGAGTGATGCAAGGCAGAAAAACCTTGAAAACCACAATATCTTCTTGTCATTTTTCAAAATGCTGAGTATTTATGAATTTTAAGGACATGCTCAGTATCTGAAGGTGAAAAACCGTGGCAAATTTATTCCCTGCATACAAGGTCTTTAGCAAGATAGACTCATGGACTGCAGTTAAGTTTAGAACAAGACTTCTAAGACTTTCTTGTTTGTTTTTATAGTCTTTCTGGAACTTAAAGCTGATGCTTGCAGCACAGAATTAAAGTCACGATAATCTGCACACTCACTACAGAATCACAGCCCTTACTCACAGTTACAGAGAAAAGACTATAAATATGCCTGTAAGAAGATATTGGCTTTATGAAGGACTTAGAGGAGATATAAGCCTCTGCAAAAAGAAATGGAGCAAGATCAGGTTTCCAGAGGTAAAAAATGAAAGAGCAGAAGAAAGGTCAGCAACTTTAATCTATGAAGAGTAGGTGAGAGGATAGCAGCCTTGTTTAAATACCAGTTTTGTCAGAACAGATATCTGGGTCATCCTTTTAGCCTGCGAATCTGTGAATGTGAAGGTCTTTCTGGGCCTTTTAATACATTAATATTTTGAAGCAGGAGAGCTGGAGAAGAAACCAGGTGGTTGCTCCGAGAAGAAACAGTATTCTGTAGCTTCCAGTAAAGTTCAAGTTCTTCTGTGGAAAGATTTCAATAGATGAGGTCAAGGCTGCAGAATGTACAGGAGATATTACAGGAAGAGATACGCCAGAAGCAGGATTTCAATGCCTGGATGAAAAAGCCAACAAGATCAGGGAAAAGTAAAGAAAATGGCTTTAGAGAACAGTTAACAAAGGAAAGGAGATAGAGCAGAACCTAGAAGATTACATTTGTACCACATGCAAGCTAGAGAAAAATGAAGTTTGCACTGAAATAGTCCCATAATAGGGAAGCTTACTTGGGAAAAAAATGAACACCAGTAGCAGAAAGTCTCTAGCTTAAAAAAGTGGTGAGAGGAGTGGTAGGAAGCTCATTTCTTACTGATGTTGGGGGAATATTATTTTGCTGACCTGGAAGCCTGTGGAAAGACATATAGGTACTCTTCTGCAGCAAAGCAGAGAAAGAAGGAAGGGTCATGAAAGTGAGATCACAGAAAAATGATACCTAAAGGTCAAGGATGGGGAGAGAGCTAAAAACAAGTTAGGGAGAAATTTTCCCTGGAGAAATCAAAATGTATTTTTGAGCAGGAAGTACCTTTGGAGAGTTCCTCTTGAAACAAGAATACTCAGTTTCCTGGAGATAAAAAATAGATTGCTGTTAGGAGCAAAGAGGTCCACTTCAGAGAATGGTGTCTTGATCTGAGAACAAATATGTCACCAGGCTATTAGAGCATCTACAGAGGCTCAGTAGACTCAGAAACAAGCAAGGCGGTTGTTCTGTTAACAGCTGCAAGTGGAGTGAGTGCCACGGAGCACAGGTCTCTACAAGATGGGTACGAGAGTCCTGAGGTCCTCAGTGCAAAAGAGAGACAGACCTACTGGAGAGATTCCAGTAAAAGACCACAAAGATGATTAAGGGCTTGGAGCACCTCTCCTATGAGGATAGGTTGAGAGAGCTGGGACTCTTTATGCTACCAAAGAGAAGGTCTGGGGGATCTTATTAATGTATATAAATACCGGAAGTGAGGATGCGAAGAAGATGCAAGCGCTTTTCAGTGCTGTCCAGTGACAGGACAAGAGGCACAAACTGAAACACAGGAAGTGCTGTCTGAACATCAGAAAAGGGTTGTCAGGCATTGGGGCCAGCTACCCAGGGAAGTGGTTGAATCACCACCTGTGGAGGTGTTTAAAAGACACGTAGATGAGGTTTTTAGGGACATAGTTTAGAAGTGGACTTGATAGTGCCAGGTTAACACTTGGACTTGATTATCTTAAAGGTCTTTTCCAGCCAAAATGATTCTATAATTCTACGAAACACTTTTGTACAGTAAGGATGACTGAGCCTTGGCACAGGTTTCCCAGAAAGGTTGTGGAGTCTCCAGTCCTGTAGATATTCAGAAGCTGTCTGTACACAGTTCTGGGCCACTGACTGTTGGTGGCCGTGATTGAGCAGGGAGGTGGAACAGATGACCTCCAGAGGTCGCTTCCAGCCTCAACCATAATGTGATTCTGTAAAGAGTAGTGATGACAGTACCTGAGGCTACCAAACCTGCTCAGCTGAAGGACCAGAGACAGCAGAAAATGTCACGCAAAATCAGAGCATTTAGGAACCAAAATGGATTCCAAAAGAACTAAATAAAATAAAATAACATCAATGCCCTCGGAAAAAAGAAAGGATAGCAAACTAGAAAAGAGTCCCTTCTGTATCAATAGAGTGGTCTGTCTTTTATGGAGGACTTGAAGGTTGCAAGTCAATACCTGTATGGTTTATGTTAAAGGATTATTTTAATAGTGGCCGTGCACCTCAGCAATAGAACTCACTTTAGCCTTTAAAGCCAGATTCCTCAGTGTCTCAAAGTAATGTAAAATATGTTTGGAATGAAAGGAAAGATTTTGAAGCCAGAATCATCTTGGTAATGTCAATAATAAAGCTGGATTTTGAGGCTTCTTCCAGAGGCCACCTTCTATAAACAAAACAGCATCTGAAGGCAGAATTACTGTTTTCCCTTGGCTAAGAACATATGATCCTCTAGCACTAAATTTAGATGTATGTAAAACTGACATTCACAGTTTGAGGCTTTACCATATAAAGGGAGAAGTAGTGTTACTCCATGCCCACATTTTTTAATTGGTGAAGACTAGATTTTGCTGCAAAATGTACAACTTAACAATAACACATGCCTGTTTTCAAATATTAAGGACTATATTTTATGAGAATGCATCTACAGTAACTACAGAATATCTGTGTAGAATACAAATCCTTCAGCAGTACCTTGAAAAATGTAGTTAAAGTAGCCACCTCAGCAAGCAGCTGCACTGATTTGAAAAAATGTGGTTTTGGTTCATTAGATTTGGACCTTCTAAATGCCTCCCACCAAAAATGTGGTGTCCAGTAGGACTAGAAGTGTTAGAAGTTTCCTAAAAGGTATCAACCAGGTACAGTCTTTGCCAAGCCATAGAAGAGAGTCCTCTGACCTTCTCTGCACTGAGACTTGACAAGCTACCCAGCCATTTCCATGCTAACATCCAAAACTGAGAAAATGGCCAAGTGCTGTTTTTCATCCACAATCCAATGTTTGAAATAAAAGTGAGGAGCTTCTTAAAAGTTCTAATAAGTGAGGATCTATTTGCACAATTAAGATCTTTTTATGCCTTGTAAGAGAAAAACATAGAGCCCACAGATGTGATGTAGATCCGTAGAAAGCCTTTTCTAGGTCTCTATGAACATTTGAATAGCTTCTAATGATCCACGTAAACAGCACTCCTACCTCTTGGGGTATATGGCATCTAAACAATATGTCTTGCTTAATTCCCTGGGTAAATAACTACTATATTCCTTTAGTGTAGTTTGGTGAAAGTCAGAATCATAGAATCATTTAGGTTGGAAAAGACCCTAAAGATCATTGAGACCACTCAAGGGAACACCTCTTGTCTTAGGAATGGAAGTGTTTCCCTCTCCAGCCTGAGCAGAGGATCCCCGGGATTATTTCAGTTGTTAGGAAGTGCAGCCATGCTACTCCTCAGAAGGAGTTCCAGTGCCTTGTAGCAAGAATCAACTCTCATCACCACTACTTAAGGCCCACCTCATAGTAACAGGTTTGGTTTGGAACGAGTTGAAATGATTCTCAACAGAGCCAAGCGTGAAGCAAAGAAGGAGCCTGTGGACAACCAGCTGTCGGGAACCTGAGATTTCTCCCCGGCCCTCTTTTATTTCGCAGCATAGATTTTCTTATTCTAGTGACTTTTAACTGAGTGGTTTTATTGATGTACGGCTTATCAGTGCAATTTGAAGTCAGTAGATGGTGGTGGGTTCATTCGATCCAGATGAACGCTCTGTTTCTGTTACAAGGGCACACTTGCAGGAAAGGGTGGATGGGTGAATCACTGCACCTCTTGTTGAGGTCAGACATTTTGTCTGGAAATGAATTTAATCCAGACTTGAAAGGCTCGCCTGGAGTGATTTCTGTGCAACGACATAAACAACGTATGTTCAGTTATCACCTCCTTTGTACAAACATATACATTTCCCAGCAGCTGATTTTTTTTTTTTAACAACTGATCTTATCTAGGCTTCCTGGTAGATTCTGATCCAAACTCCTACTACAGCTGGAATTTACAAGTAAACTGGGTCACCTCTATTCTGTCGAAGTAGTATGGAAAAAATTGAGAAATGCTGCTCACTTGAAGCTGCAGCTACATTCCAAAACCCACTTCAGTAGCTTTTCCCTTAAAAAGACAGTGATTCCGTGTATTTTATACCTCAGTTACATGCTGCATTGTTAATTTCAGAGCTTTCATTTACTTTGTGATTTCCTTTGCTGACGCTGAATAGGAAGGATGACAGGAATAAGTTCTACTAAGTGACGTATGATTTTTAATCTTAGATGGGAAAACAAAATTTCAGTTAGTAACCTGTTTGACTTAGAAGCTTGAACTTTATTCATATATAAATCCTATATAAACTACATAAATCCTATAACTATAAATGTGGACTGTAAGAGACAGACATGTTTGTTTTCTTCTTAGTACAAATTTGATTGTCTTTCATTGTTTTGCATCTTACTGTTTTAAGATAAAATACGGAATAACTTACAATGTGATTTATGGGTATCTGCATGCAAACTTCATCCTTCATTTGTGATATCTACTGTTGCTGTCTTATCATAACTTTTTGAGATAAAATAAATATTGTTCCACCACTTCAAGAATCAGGTGTAACATCAGTACAGTGCAATTGACAGCCAACACTATAATTTATAGAAGTTGTTTAGCTTTGTAGAAGAAGACACAAAGCATAGCCTCACATCACACTAAAAAGAATTTTGTATATTTGCATAGATTTAGAGTAAAGGGAAAAAAATGAGACAGATAACATCATTCTTCTGTATCATCTGTCTAGTATATAAAAATATGCACTTACAAAACCGCAATATCCTAATTTCTCAGTTTCTAAAAGCACATTTATTCCTTTAAAATTGCTATTGGTAATGTTTCTGTGCCAACTTCTAAAACTGTTTTCTGACTTTAATTCACCTCCTGCATCTAATGGCTGGCTCACACTGAGAGAGCTATTCTTTCTAGTCATGCCAGACTTGCCCCAGTTAGTAGACAAATTTCCACCAAAATCAATGAGAAGAAAAGCAGGTCCGATGAGAAAAAATTTCTGAGGCTACTTAGTTACCGAACAATGTAAACAGAAAATTAATGAGATTTGCAAAAGTACCTGAAAACTCATTACAAAATTCCCATTGATTCAACGAGTATAGTATGAATTAAATATACAGTCCTGTGGTGTGTCTCATGACCTGGTCAATTAAAGGGTTTTCTGATGCCGTAATTATGATAATTTATCATTATTTGTACTACTTACAACAGAATAATCTTTGTTATCCTTTCTATTTACTTTCTGTATGACACTCCAATTAAAAAAAAAAAAAATCCAAAAATGCCCACACCAAACTCAGAGCTTTATCAGTCATTGACTGAAACATTGCATCTCACTTATAATTAAATAGTGACTGGCTATAATTCATACAATTGCTAATAGCTGGTGGGATGGAATGCAGTGAAAGTGCAGAATATAATAAAATGAGTGTCAGACAGTCTGGAGGATCTTTTAGATGATGATCCAGCTTTCCCTGTTTCATACAAAAGCGAACATTCTGTAGGACAAGGAGTATTTATGCTTTCTAGAAAAAAAAAAAAAAAAAGCCAGATACACCAGCAGAAGTTTGCATAATCTTATATAATGAATTCCATACAGTTCAGTAAGGAATTTATTTCGTAGCTTAATTAGCAGAGGCCACTTCAGGGGCACCAGCCTATTATATTTACATATGGTTTTCTCTTGTTGCAATCTAGAATAACCTTGTTAGTTGCTTCTTCATTTAAACTAGAGTTAATTTGCCAAGATATTCACTATGCTCTCAATGTTTAATACAGTATTATCTTAATCCTCACATAAATTTCTGTGAAATTGTGTTTTTCTTTATTTTTCCATTAGTTAAACCAGACTTCTATCACAGTGTATGCTTTTTTTAAAATTTCTCAAATATTCTAATCTCTGTAAAAAAAAATATAGAAACAAAAAGGGTGGTAAACTTAGCTAGTTGTATTTCCTTGACTATCCCATCTTTTCTGATGACCGGTCAATTTTTCGTTATTCATTATTCATCATAACCAACAGCATCTACAGAAAGAGTTAACCCAGACAAACTGTTGGGAGCCAGAAACTGCTTAGGTGCTCTGACACATAGACTCATTTTGTGCAATACTACAGAGTAATGTGTTTCAGGCATCAGCAGCTTCCCAGAGTTCTGTATATACTGATGCTATTACTAAAAATTTCTGAAACCAAACTGCTAGTACTAAAACTTCTGAAGTAGAATTAAGTGGCAGCAATGGTGTTACTAAACAGTAGCAAACATAGTTTGAGGAGCTGCACTAAAATGTTAGCAAATATATCTCAATGTACTTGCAATCTACTTCTTGATGGTCAGGATCAGCATAGAAGCCTTTGAGACTTAAGAAGAATGTTGCAAGTAAAGAGCATTTTGAGGTAAAAGTTAATGCCATGTTAATTGGCAGGAGTTTCCGATAAAAATCAACAACGCATTTAGCAAAACATTGTTCACTTACGGGTCGCTGAACTGGAAATTGAGAAAATGCAGAAGTGAGAACTAAAAAGACTGAAAAGTCCCCAAGGCTCAGGTTTAATTCAATGTTCACACTTTTGTCATTGGGAGAGGAATTGGCCTGGCTACTGCGAAACGAATCCTGCTGCAAAATACTATCTGAAAAAGCCTGAACCTGAAAAGATCAGTCTTCCAGATGGAGTGCAGTCAACCTCCAGCTACCCTCACGCAGTTTAGAAATGACTCTGGTGCCTTTATTTCACAGATACTGCTATATAAAACAGAGAAGAAAAACAAGCATGCCAGCTAAATTAGGAAATGGATTGAGAATGATTAAATGGGAAAGGTGCTGCATGTGGCAGATGTGAAAAGGAAGCTAAATGAGGAAGAGAAAATGCTGTCTGCTACAGTGGCTCAAGATGTTAGCAGGAGATGCTAGAAAGATGAGATAGATCAGACCAGCAATTTTAGAGAGAGGTTTGAAAGAAACGTGGTTTTCAGTGTTTTCCCTACCAGTGGGGGAATAATGTAGGTGAGTGGGCCACTTCTGTAATGAATGAAGTGTCTATACACTCATGTTCTGCATATGATTTACCTTCTAGCACGAAAAAATAAAGTTCAGGGAGGTGTACCTAGAGATGCTAGAATACAGCATCAAATTCGACTCTTTTTAGTTAGACATACGATTGTTTCCAAGCTTCAGAGGCTGTTCTTAGTCTCCACAAAGTCCTGTGCAAATCTCTTTGCTCCTTTTCTTATGCTTCACTGATGGGCGCAACGATTGGAACAAGCTTGCTGAGATCAGATGCGTTGCCAAGGGCTGCCCAAAGCGGCACAGATAACCAAGCACGATCACTGAAACCTCAGAACAGTCAAAACACTATTTCTCACCTTACGAAGTAACCCGGTTTGTGAAGTGCTTTAAAACGTGGTAATAATCTCGTAGGCGCGGCACAAGCAGCTTCTCCACCCCCCATTTTTGCCACTCTGGATGTGTGAGGGGTCTGTCCGCGTGCGGGAATAAAATTCGGAGCGAGAACCCCGCACCCAGCTACTGAGAACGGCTCTCGGAGAAGACAGCAGGGTAAAGCCCTCTTCCTTCCCGCAGGCATCCTCTAACGATGCCAAAACCTCTTGTAACAACCCTTCCGATCTGAAAAAAAATGTTTCAGCACTCTCAAAATTACTTCTTTAGGCTGGCACAATCAACCTGGTACAAGACCAGGCGGGCCAATGGCAAAAGGGGCAGAGCCGATCGCCTGGTAGGTGCCGAGGTACGGAGCGCTTGGGCCGGGGGCACCTCTGAGAGCGTCCGGGGGGAGGCACCGCGGGGCCGGCGGGCGGAGGGGCTGGGCTGGGCTGGACTCCGCGGCGGCCCCGCGGCCGGCGGGAGGCGGGTGGGGAGGAGGGCGCGGGTGGGGTCTGGCTGTGACTGATGGGCCAGATGCGGATGAATGTTTTAGAAAAGGGGGGGGCCCTGCCCCGCTGGCTCGGATTTAGCCACGGGGTTTGGAGAGCGACTCACGGCCACCAGGTCCTGCCGCAAACGCCCGTCCCTCCTTCCTCCGCGGCCCGGGGCTCCCATCGCTGGCGAGAGGCGGCAGCCGGCCCCGGGAGAGGGCAACCAGCCCGGCTGCGGAGCGCGGCGACCGGCGGAGCGCGTTTCCCTCGCTCGGCAGGCAGAGCCCTGCAGGCGGCCGGCGGGGAGGATCAGCTCGGCTCCGCTCGGCGAGGTGAGGAGAGCAGCGGGCGACAGAACAGGGCGAAGAGGAGCAGGTCCGGCCGGCGGGAACTTCTCGCCCCAGCCGCCGCGCAGGTTTCCTCCCGGGCGCTGCTCTGCCACTGTATCGCCGACATCGCCGCCCATCCCCGCCCGGCGGCGGGCAGTGCCCCAGCTCCGTCGGCGGGCGGACGGAGCGAGGGCGGCGACCGGCGGGGTGCGGTGTCCCCGCAGCTGACGCCTTGTCCCCTCTCTCCGCGCAGGTCGGCGCTGACGGCGGCGGGGGATCGGCCGTGCCGCAGCGCCATGCCCGCCGCCCGACGGTGGCGGCTGCTCGCCCTCCTCCTGCTGCTCCTCAGCTGCCGGGCCGCCGCCGAGGGCTACGGGTCCCCGCGGCCGCCGG
>VWYH01002894.1:274642-302547 GCA_013399365.1 Pampusana beccarii
GGCCGGGACCCCCGCGCTGCGGGGCGCCGAGCCCAACGCCTCCCGCCCGGCCGCGCTGCCCAAGGGCGGGGGGGCTGCCGGAGGGCGGCCGCGCTCTGCCTCGCCCCCCATGTGTACGGGACAAACGGAGATCAAGGAGACTTTCAAGTATATCAACACGGTGGTGTCCTGCCTCGTCTTCGTCCTGGGCATCATCGGCAACTCCACGCTGCTGCGGATCATCTACAAGAACAAGTGCATGAGGAACGGCCCAAACATCCTTATTGCCAGCCTGGCCCTGGGCGACCTGCTCCACATCATCATCGACATCCCCATCAACGTCTACAAGGTGAGGGGGGAGCCTGGGATGGGTCTGGGAGTGGGCACGGGGGTCAGGCTGGGTCGCCTCGGGGCTCCTCACTGGCCGCCGGCAGACACCCGGCACCGCCATGGGTGCTGGGGGCAAACGCATCCTCTTTGTGTCTGAGAGACACCCGAGGACTTCATCTCATGCTAAAAAACAGCCGGAGGCTGGTATTGTGGTCAGATGTTGTCGCTGTTGTCCCAGATGTCACCCTGTCTGTGCCCCAGTCGCAGCCCTCTCAGTGGTCCCGGCTGGGAATGTGGCAGAGGTGGAGGTGGCAAGGCTCTGAAAGTCACCTAGAAACAAATGCTGTTCCGGGGATGGAAATAAATGCAATAGATTAAACTCTCAGTGGATTTGTTGCTTCCCTCCTTTCTCCCGAGGAATGGAGGGGAGGCACAGAAGACCCTTTCCTGTAGGTACTGCTCAGTCCCTCCTGCTCTACTGGGGCAGGCTTGATGCTGTACATAGGTCTGTACAGTCGCTGTTGGTGTAGGGTTTTTTTTCAGCATCATTCAGTTGAGAGATTTAATTCTATACAGGGCTTGTGAGATGCGATGCTCTCCTGAGCTGTGACCCCTGATGCTCTCCTGAGCTGTGAACTCTTTCCCCCATTCACCCCTGTTGCAGCATGGGCAGCCGAGAGGGAGCGAGCCACATATGCTGCTCTTGCTCCTTCTTTACCCTGCTCTTTGACGTGATAAGACTTGCCACGGAAGGAGTAACTGTGTCATCTACT
Organism: Pampusana beccarii; assembly: GCA_013399365.1. Taxonomy (NCBI): domain Eukaryota; kingdom Metazoa; phylum Chordata; class Aves; order Columbiformes; family Columbidae; genus Pampusana; species Pampusana beccarii. The sequence continues at coordinate 275,725 of VWYH01002894.1, forward strand.
CAGCTTGTGCAGTCCACTTGTCCTTAGAAATTCGTTGGGCAGTTGAATCCAGCCTCTAGTTACTATCAGCACTCTTGGGAGGGATGCTGAAAGTAACAAGGCACCTTCTGTCTTGAAAGTTTACATTCTGGGTCCCCGAATACATCTCAATTACTGCGTAAAGTGAATATGAGAGTCCTCATCTATTCCTTCTCCTCACTTTAACCAAGATATTGAATGAACTTTTGACTTTGGAAAATCACATTGAAGGGAGGGGGGTTGAATTTTGCCTTAGGTATCCATAGTGTTTATTCCCAGAAGCTGTTGAAATGGGAAAATGTGGTGTCTTTATCCTTTTAAAGTATTGAAGTCTTATAAAGCAGAGAACTTAGAACTCATCATAACTGTGTAAATTCATGAGCCAGGTAATTTGGATTACATGGGAGTTCTTTTGATTTGAGGTTTCAGTATTTTCCATACTATACACTCATCATAGTTCTCGTGAGAGACATGTACTCTTCTGAGACTGGGATTTATGGAAGAAAATACTTAAAAGTAAACTGTTTTGAAAAAAAATGTATTTTTGCAAAAAAAAAAATATTAACAAAAAGAACTTTTTATCTCAGAAAAATCAAAAAGATAAAATCAATAACAGCTGCTCAGTACAAGTCTTTGTAATCTCAGTGACACTATTTCAAAATTAAATTAATTTTAGCATGCAATAAAATACCGCAGTCCGTATCTTGATTGAATATCACCAAGTATATCACCATGAGTAGGCTGGAGTGGGAGGGATAAAAGGTCAGGTTGCAAGCCGATAAATATTATACCAGCTACAAGTCCAGGATTTTTATTGTGCTGATGATAATGCCAGGAGTTAAGCAATAGCTCTAAGGTGCTAAATCTCCCATGCTGCTAATCATATTGATGAATAGCCCATAATAAATTTATATTACCCCTTACAATAGTGAGCATAATATTTGCTGGTTTAAAAGAGGACTTCTGAAAATATGCAGGTTGACAAAATCCCCAAACGTTAGATATTGTGTTTATTTAATCAAAATGAAGAGTCTGAGTGCAGTTTGAGTTGATGATAACTTTTTATTAACTCTACATCCCATTTAATTACACCCGCAGAGCAACCTTATGAGGGAGAGTACAGTAGTGCAATCAAAAGCTGGCTATAATCACCCAGCAGTATGGGAAGAACAAAGGCTAGCAAAGGCTTAGTTTGTAAATCAAGTATACTTAACAGTTGTAACTTGCAATTTGAAGCAATTTAAACCTGGATGAAACAGATCTTCAGAATTGCTACCAGATCCTCAGACAGCTGCTTGAAAAAGAGTGTGAGAGAATTTCTCAAGTGAATAAAATGCCAGTGGTTTACTCAACAACACTTGTAGTAGAAATTATGGAAGTATCTGTGAATTCTTTCCAGATCCATAGCAGAGAACTCAGAATTTGCACCAGGAGCAGCATTTTACTAGCTATTAAAAGTGATAACTGCAAAAGATGTCCCTTGTGACTATTTAAGTGAATATGTGAGGAGCTGAGAAAATACACAAATGGAAATGTACATATATTAAGTTCAGAGTATCTGAAGAAAAGCAGGTGCTACCTAGATTTTGAGACAAATGTAACCCAATGTGTAAGATGCTAATTAGTCCATTGCAGTTGATAAATTTGAATATCAATCAATACATTCAGCAGAAATTGGAGAGCACTGGAATTTGTCATACAGTCAGGAAACTGGGTATGAAATGAGGGCATGAAAAGCGTTCAGTTCCAGCATGCAGAACCTGGAAGACCTTTTCAGTGTTCAGGGTCCTGGTGAACAATCTGATTTTGGCTGAACCCCCAAAATTGCAGAATGGGAAGTAGAGGAAAGTCTGAGACAATCATTCTGCAGTATGTGATGTCATGGCACTGTAGATGCTTTGCAAAACTGCTACTAATTGGATGTGAAGGTGGTCCTATGCCTGGTCAACAGCTTCACTAAACAGACTAAGTAAGCATGTGTTTGTTAATTTGAGGCTGCAAATAGCAGATAAAGGTGCGAACATAAGGAACAGAAGAATAGAGTAGGAAATACTGTGTTTCAGTGGTCAGTGAGCTTTTTATGTCCTTCCGTGAGCTTAATCTTTGGAAGACAAGACAGTGGCCGTTTGCGAACCTCACAATACAGGTCTGTGGTTCTGGAAGATTACGCTCAGCTTTCCAAGTCAATAAAGTTGGTAACTCCCATATGTAAGTCACCAAAACAACATCAGGATTAGAAATTCCAAGCTTACATTTGTTCTACCTCTTATGCATATATGTGCCATGAGATAACATACACTTTAAAAAGCTGTAATAAAATAATATAATGTGATTTCGCTTCTGATATATAGACAACACTTCTCATTTTGTAATGTTTGTTCTCTTGTATTAAATCAAATTTCTTGTCATGTTCCAATGGATTTTTAACAGGGAGAACAAGCTATCCTCTGCACACTCTTGTGTGACTTTCTGAACGCTAATTATCAATTTGCTATACAAATAACTGAGGATGAATATCTACCTGGAAATACTGTGTGAGATTCGTTTATCTCAGAGCACAATGGAAAAGTGGAGAAAAAAATTTCCAGGGAATGAACAGGAAATGGTCTTTATCCAAGCCAATGATCAAAGGCCAAAGTCAGCTTTGTAGGCAATGTATTTCAGGGACTACATAAAAAATATAGTTAACATTATATAGCAGCGTCAAGCCCTTGAAAGATAAGAAAAACCAAATTAGGGACTGCATATCGCACGTAGACACGAACTGGCTCCTTTGTTAATCCAGCTGTGCTCTGAATAAGGCAGGGTTTCCATGGAGATGTCTTTGTGATGACCATACTAACTCTTGTAATGCAAGTACCTGTCGGGCATGCACCACGACAAAGCCAATCTTTTCCTAACTTTCCAAAAAAGTCAAGGTCCTTGTCTTTAGAAAACATTGTTACTATTCCATAATACAACTCTTGGCCACTGGTCCTTCTGATGTTAAAGATAACATCAGTTTTATTGGGAGAAGTGCATTGCTTCATTTTTTTCAACATCTGAATCACTTACTTGAGGTCTTGGAAAGTTGATCTCAGAATTTCTTACACGAAGTTTGTTGATCTCTGACCGTATTAAACTAGAAGACTAGTTTGCTTAGGAACCCTTTATGGTCAACAAATGCAGATTATAGGCACTTAAGAAAGATCTGAATTGTCCAGTGGAGGAATCTGTCAGACTTTACAGGCAACAGTGGGTAACTTTGGTAAATGGGAACAATCTACTCTGAGGTCCAATATGCAGGGTAGTGAAACTAAATGTCTTTGTGTTGTTGAAAGTACACATACATAGTTTTCATGATGGATCTCCAAACTGAAATAGGTTAAATGATGCCAGTGTAGGCTTGTGAATTTAAAGCAGTTTTTTTCATTATGTATGCATTTATTCTGTATACATTCACTCAGAAAATGCATGTGACAAATTTCAAAACAAGTTTTCAGCCTCTTATTTGTTTTTTTGCTTTTGCCCTGTGTTTATGCTTCCCGCTCTGACAGCAGCATGACTTTCTTAACAGTTAATTTTGACACAGTCATTTCCCTCAAATTGTGAGATTGCAGAAACTTTTGACTTTGACAAGGCATTATGAGGTTTCTGTAATTTTCAAGCTGTCTGTGTGATATAATAGTACTTCATCTTAATTCAGTTTGTTTTCTCTTTTTTTAAATGACGCTTTCTAAGCAGAAGTTACTATTAAAGATGCAGGAAGAGAGACTAATTGTGTGCCTCAGTAAGATTTACACTGTTTATTGGATATACCGTAGTAAAACATTCTTAACTAGGAAGATGGAATTCTATTTTCTTGTCTAGAGGGAAGATCCCCACCCTGACTTAATAGTTATTTTAAAATATTAATGAGTTTTGTAATGTTGTCTGACTTATCCCTGACCATAAGCTTAATTTCCTGGCCAAACTTCCTGTCTTGAAAAATGCTCCTATGAAATACTGAAAAATACTTCATCTGCATGACCTCTTTGTCTCAAAAGTGTTGAGTGAAACTCTGCCAGTCATTTCACAGATATATTGAAAAAATGTGGCTTGTGAATTAGGTGTACAGTCGCATGTCTGATTTCCCATGTCACTCTGCAATTCCTAGTTATGAAAATCGAGTCCCGTCGTCCTGCGAACTACACTTGCTGCAAACACACAGCGAGGAGGAAGCACAAATTCCTGCTCTGTGCTTTGCTGTGCATTTATTGCTTGGGACGAGGACACTGACGTAAATAAGTGCACGCTTTGCTACTTTTTCATGCCCAACTGCAGAAAATCAACAGCAGTGGGTTGGAGCCATGGCATCAGCCTTCTGGCTGGTGGCCACAGCAGCTGAGCCATCAAGAGCAGCGGATGGTGCTCACATGCTGGCATATTCCAGCAGCAAATTACAAGCGTCTGTGTATTCCTACAAAACCAAGAGGAAACAGGGCAGGAGCTGAAACTCACAGGTGTGTCTCTGAGTCACAACATCTCTTGGGGCTACTTTCATAGCTGTGCATCTTTCACATCAGTTTAGGCTCAAACCTGTGCCTGGTCTGAGAAAGTGTTGGTTAGGAGTGCATCAGATGTACTAGTTCTTTTTAAGTATGATTTCACTTCATTCTGCAATGTGTTCCCTTTCCTTTTGTTCTATTTCACTTTGTCTTCAACACATTTCTGTGGCTTAGCAGTTAAAACTTTGCCCGTGTAAAGTAAGTGACTATAAACCGTTGGAAAATGTAACTCGGAATACAGCCAGAGGTAGACTTCTCTTGGCATTTTACTGCTGAGAAACACAACATTATTTTTCTCTTTGCTGCCCCTTGGCAGTATCTCATAACTCTTAAGTCATTTGTAATTTGTAAAGTGTCGCTCTTTGTACAGATACCTGATTATGAATAATAAGAAAATAGTTTTACCCGTATGAAATTGCATTAGACTACATCTGTGTTTTACTAAGAATAATTATTGCTCTTGTCCACAAAAATGATATTAACAAATACTTAACAGTGGATTTTCACTGTACTTTAAGACAATGTTTTGAGGAGATGGAAATACAGAGGGCAAACAGAAACAATAAGGAAACATAGCTCAGCAATTAAAACATTGTACTTTTTACTTTCTCTATGTTTTCAAGTTTTTGCTACAAAGCATATCATTAACCACTTGAAATAACGTGATAGAGAAACTTATGACTCATGCCGTAAAATGCTCAAGTTTCAGAACACATCAGCTGCAAGAGATAAAGGACATGTTTTTCCAATCCACTGCAGACAGCTGTGTGTCCATTCTGCCCACGATTTAAGTTGGCTGAATGCAAGTAAAATGTTGATGTTATGCTAAACCCAAGCTAATGCACCCTTTCAGTAGACCACATTCACTCGTGTACAGCCCCGTTATAATCCAGCCATATGGCTCCCAAACTGGAGCTGGCACAAATCCAGTCAGCTTGGAGCACAGGTGTGACTGTCTGCACCTGAGAGATAAGCATTATTAGTTCAGGGAAATCTCCAATGTACGGTTAAACTGTTGGGATTTCAGGGAAAAGAGAGAGGGAGTGTCTTGCACATACGCCAGCTACTTGTAGCTAAAATTCAACAGAACCTGCCAGCAGAAATTTGATCAAAGTTCTGAATTTTACTTCAGTGAAGAACAAAAGTTTTTAATTTTGAAGTGCCTTTTTAATGAGTTATCTGTGGTTTAATATATACACATGTACAATATACAGTACATACGATAATGTGTACAATATGCTTGCTACCCAGTCCTTGATTCCTATAGCAAGTAAGTGTGGTAGGCTGGAGGTTCAGTGCCTGATTGATAGAAATTATATTAGTCCAGGTGTTACTGGATTCTGTGGAGTGTGCATTTAGAACACCTGTAATTATTCACATTGCAATTTTAATAGTAGTTTGTTACTATCAACCCCTTACAGCAATTCAAAAGAACTCTCAGGGAGAGGCTTTACTGAAAATACCTTAATTACGGATTGAGTTATTTTCCCACATCACATAAGTAAAAGATACTGTATGGTTATTACAGCCTCATCCCTACTTCCTCTGCTTTATTGCTTTCCAAACAGTTCTCAAGAAACTTAAATCTTTAGAATTCATTTTTCTGCTTAATTTCTGCAGAAGCATTATACTCTTTGTCTTACTTAAGTAGATCACTTAAGAAATCGATCAAAGCTGGGCTATATTACAGTTTTTCTACAGCTCTTCTTTCAAAGACCCCATTTCAGCACAGGACTAAAGCTGGTTTCTGAAGGTATTCTGGTACCTGAAAATACCGGCGGGCATTTCATCAGGATTTCCAAAAACACATAATTATGAAATGTACTTTATTTTCTTTGTGTTAAAATAAAATGATACTGAAATTATATCAGGGCTTTTCAAAAACTGTCTCAGACCTTGGAACTGTTTATCCTTAGATGCACACGTTATGTGTGCTTATGGACTTTGCTGAACCTAACCAACACGAGCAGGCAACTCTGTGGCTATTTTCAATCATTTTGATCCCCAGCAGAATCTATCCAGTATGATTGTCTATTTCTTTTTTTCTTACATCCCTGTTAAAAGAGATGTCTGAAGCGACCTAAGCCAAGGGAAAGGTTTTGCAAGTGTCTTTTGGGTAGTTATTGTTCTTTCCTCTCCTTTTACATTTTGTTGCTCTCTGTCTGCAACAGATCCAAAAGGCCTCATTTGAAGAAAGTTAGGAAAAACAGATGGGCTTAGATAATATAACTAATTACAGAAACTCAGAAAGTTTACTTCTGTATAATGATCGCGACTATTTCTTGGCATGACCTCTGTTTTGGAGAGTCTTGTTTTCATGAGGAACTGGGAGATTTGGCTGCTGCTGTGGTGTATTTGAGCCATTAGAGCAGCTCTCAACATAGCACAAAGATTAAATGTTTCTAAACTAAAGCTACGGGTGAACAGTTAATTGCATCGACTGTGAGGAAGGTGCTTTCTGTGTCAGTACGTCTTGTCCTCTACATCAGCTAAGAGATACCACTGGAGATGTGGCAGAAGTGCACAACATTAAAGTGCACAACCCAAAGTGCAATTGAACCAACCTAAAATTCATCGTGATGTTTTCTTTATTCCATAACACTTACAGGTATGTTTGAGAGTGCAGATAGTCCTTTTGGTATTGGAATACAGAATAATTGGAAAACAGGTCAATAAATGTCTTCAGTGCAGGATCCATCAGATTTGTCTTGGCCTGCTGCGAAACATTTAGTTCCAACTAGCTCTTTAGGCTCCCTGGTTTTTCAGTGGGACCCTTCTTTCGTTATGAGATGGTCAGCTAAAAACTATGGGATACATTGCTCTGCAGTGTTGCCTGCCTACACACCAAGCTTCAAATAAACCCCACCACAGACGTGTGGTTGTTGGCTTTGTCCCTGTTCTTAGCAGCGTCAAGTAATTTTCTGTATTTCTAGTAATGGAGAGTTACCTGGAACATGTAAGAAAAACAATGAACACTCAAGACAGATAAAGCCAATACAAAGGTGAGGGAAATCCTCACCTGCACAATAATTTTTTTACCATGAACACTAATGTTGGGGTGGTAAAATTAGAAGCAAAATGAGCAAACCGTGCAGGGCTTAAGAAGTTGGGACTAAGCCTTTATCTGTATCCTTGCCCAGCCAGAGAGCGGCTGAGGTGTTACTGCTTAGTTTTTAGGACACAGACCTTGGAGACTCCCTTGTGAAAAGGTTCTTCTTGACTAAGTTTTATTTGGTGTAAAATAAAAACAATCAAGACAGAAGTCCATGTTGCACCTTTGGGAATTATTTTTAAAAAATGTTTCATTTCTAATTGTTGTTTTCTTTTCACAGCTGCTTGCAGAGGACTGGCCCTTCGGTGTTGAAATGTGCAAATTAGTACCTTTCATTCAAAAGGCATCAGTGGGCATCACAGTGTTGAGTTTGTGTGCCCTCAGTATAGATAGGTGAGACCTACTTTTTCATCAAACTCTACAATTTCTTTTAAATGCAGGCATTTTTTCAAAATTTGTCTTTCCACTCAGCTGATGTAATACAAATAAGCTGAGTTTAAGCTGGTTAAACCAGGTGAGGTTTCTTACATTCTAATTTGCAAATGTGTGCTGTTGCTTCAGGTACCGAGCAGTTGCTTCTTGGAGTCGCATTAAAGGAATTGGAGTGCCGAAGTGGACGGCTGTTGAAATTGTACTGATCTGGGTTATATCGGTGATATTGGCTGTTCCAGAAGCTATTGCATTTGACATGATTACAATGGAGTACAAAGGAAAGGATCTTAGAATCTGCTTACTTCACCCCACACAGAAAACCTCCTTTATGATGGTAAAGACACTGATGTTTATAAAATTTCTGGAACAGTTCCTTGGATCTTAGTGTTGTGTGGACTGTCATGTGCACAAGTCTATGTGAAATGTAGGTGAATATGATGTTCAAATGAAATGCTGACAGATTTCTGAAGTAGATCAGTTAAAAGAATAGCATTCGGAAACTTTTGTCTTTTTGTGGACTTTGGGCATATTACTATCTTGTCACATTTTCTCATCTCTAATGTATACCTTGTAGAGATGCTTTTCAGGACAGATTGGCAAATTAGTTATAGCATGGTTTCCAAAATGCTCAACATTCAACCATGTATTTACTTTTGTTNCTTTTACGTGGTAGAAAATAAAAACAATGAAGAGAAAAATCCAAGAGAAAAGTCTGTGTTGAGCTTTGGGAATTAATTTTTTTAAATTATTAATTTTTCCTTTTTGTTTTCTTTTCACAGCTGCTTGCAGAGGACTGGCCCTTCGGTGTTGAAATGTGCAAATTAGTACCTTTCATTCAAAAGGCATCAGTGGGCATCACAGTGTTGAGTTTGTGTGCCCTCAGTATAGATAGGTGAGACCTACTTTTTCATCAAACTCTACAATTTCTTTTAAATGCAGACATTTTTTCAAAATTTGTCTTTCCACTCAGCTGATGTAATACAAATAAGCTGAGTTTAAGCTGGTTAAACCAGGTGAGGTTTCTTACATTCTAATTTGCAAATGTGTGCTGTTGCTTCAGGTACCGAGCAGTTGCTTCTTGGAGTCGCATTAAAGGAATTGGAGTGCCGAAGTGGACGGCTGTTGAAATTGTACTGATCTGGGTTATATCGGTGATATTGGCTGTTCCAGAAGCTATTGCATTTGACATGATTACAATGGAGTACAAAGGAAAGGATCTTAGAATCTGCTTACTTCACCCCACACAGAAAACCTCCTTTATGATGGTAAAGACACTGATGTTTATAAAATTTCTGGAACAGTTCCTTGGATCTTAGTGTTGTGTGGACTGTCATGTGCACAAGTCTATGTGAAATGTAGGTGAATATGATGTTCAAATGAAATGCTGACAGATTTCTGAAGTAGATCAGTTAAAAGAATAGCATTCGGAAACTTTTGTCTTTTTGTGGACTTTGGGCATATTACTATCTTGTCACATTTTCTCATCTCTAATGTATACCTTGTAGAGATGCTTTTCAGGACAGATTGGCAAATTAGTTATAGCATGGTTTCCAAAATGCTCAACATTCAACCATGTATTTACTTTTGTTTTTCTTCCAGTTTTACAAGCAAGCTAAAGACTGGTGGCTGTTTAGCTTTTACTTCTGTTTGCCGCTGGCTATCACAGCGTTTTTCTATACTCTCATGACCTGTGAGATGTTACGAAAGAAAAGTGGGATGCAGATCGCTTTAAATGACCACTTAAAACAGGTAAAAATTTATCTCTGATGACTCTGCTGACTGTAGAGAGGATGACAATAATACAAAGACTGACCTTGTTGCCACATCATTATCCTGTTCTTATATAGTGACTTCAAGATTACTACTAAGCAGAAGTTTCCTAACAGTGGTGCTGCTGATTTCTTGTATGTCTATATATACATATATATATGCATATATATGTATATATATATAATCTCAGAGCCCTCAGAAACCTAAGATTTTCACTGGCAATCACAAAGCTGTATTTTTTCTTTTTTCTTGTTTGCTGTTAGTCTTTCAAATTTTATAGTGTTTACATTTTCTTTACAATAATGAGAACTGGATATTTTGTAATGAAAACAGAGGTCATGCTGTAATCTAGAAGCTGATGCTATAAATGTGTTAATTATTTTGAAGCAGTTTTCATGCTGAACTATAGTGAGGTTAGCAGTATATGTTAGCCAAACAAAACACATTCCAAAATACATTCCAAGTTAGTAGAGCACCAGACACAAACATCATACGTCACTAGAATTAAACTACATATGTACTATAATGTATATTTGTGCTCCTTTCCTCTTACCTCATTAAGGCTGTAGTTGAAATCTCTTGAGGCATTTAAAATAAGACCTGAGATCAAAGCACAAGAAAATGCAACTGAAAAGAAGCTGGTATTTGAATGTGATTGGGAAGATTAATGTGTTCTTCATTTTAACTTAAATTACTGTTTTCATGTATTTGATTTTTCATGTTGTTACTCATACTTTAAAAAATCAGAGATACAGAGAATCAGTGCAAGTCATCTAAAACAAAATAAAATATTATGTACATATTCCAATAAAATAAGGTATTGGATGTTCTCCTAACTCCTATTTTGGTAGGGGTTTTGTTTTGTTTATTAAACATTTGGATGTTAGAAGACAACAACAAGCAAGAGAGAGACAGGAACTATAACACTGTTCTGTCTAATTTTCTTTTTCAGAGACGTGAGGTGGCCAAAACTGTGTTCTGTCTGGTACTTGTTTTTGCCTTGTGCTGGCTCCCACTTCACTTAAGCAGAATATTGAAGCTCACTATTTACGATCAGAAGGATCCCAACAGATGTGAACTTTTAAGGTGAGACTGTAACAATAAAATGCCTGTGCACTGCTGACACTGTCCGTGAGCATATTGGGATTTCCTAATGAACTAGCTTGATCCTGGAGTCTGAAGATCTCCCTGCTTCTTCATCTAGGACACTAGACACTCCAGTAGCAGAGTGAGGAGATGAGGAGGAATCCCATGAACACAGGACTTCTGTCCTGCTTGCCTGTCTTCTCCCAGTCCTTTTTGGGACTGTGCTGCTGTCTTGTGGCTTTATGTGGGTACAGGGGGGATTTCTGTCTCAATTTTCCCTTTCAACAGAACAGCTAGGATTAAATCTGTGAGGACCACCTCATGAATATTCCTTCCCACAAGATAAAGTGGCTGAATCTTCTAAAATTACTTTTACAAGAGCAGTGTACGCGTTCTAACTTTCATTATTGAGCACAATTGTTACCTCCATAAGCTAATCCTGTTGATATAAGCCCTTTTACGATTGCGTTTAACAGTTAGTCTTGGTTGAGTGAAGCTGAATCCAATGTATATAGTTGTAAACCTCTACTAAACCTTTTCAGAGAAAATAAGAAGTGTCTCACTTACTTGATTTTCCACACAGCTTTTTTCTTGTGATGGACTACATCGGTATTAACATGGCTTCACTGAATTCCTGCATAAATCCAATAGCTCTGTATTTGGTGAGCAAAAGATTCCAAAACTGCTTTAAGGTAAGAGACTGCTGGAAGCTGCTCCTCTGGTTAAAATATGATGTCAGCAGGAAAATTCAATCCATAACATGCACAAAGTGTTTTAAATGGCCATCGCATTTTGTTTTCAATTTTAACTGGGTTATGGTAGGTGTTCTCTCGCTCTCCTGTGGAAAAGTTACAAAGAAGGGAATTAAGGATTCCTAGGGACAGTAAGAGAAAGCAAAAGAGAGGAGCACACAATAAACCCTCTCGGCACCGTGCTAATCAGTGCTGCATCACTTCCTGACTGGAGCTGGCACCCAGCCACTTCCAAAGCCCTGACAAAGCAGACTCTGACTGTGCTGCAGAGATTCACGTAGCCATATCCTCTGCAATCCAACGAGGAGGGCACTGACCCTGAATTGCCCCCAGCCTGACCAAGGACTGAAATCAGTAGGTCGTTATGTAAGGCAGAGGGTGCAAGTATCCACTCGTCCCTTTCCAACGCTAACATTTTATGAGAAGAACCTGCTCATAGTTTTGCCTTGGTTTGAGCGGATAGTCCTGGCTACTAATTCTCCATGTAGGATTTGAGGCTCTGGGTTGCATGTGGATTGCAGCCCATTAGTCCTTCAGCCTTCATCTCTGTTTGGAGAATGTCCAGATTTGGGCCTTTTTGTGGCCTCTTACTGTCTTCAGACACTGTATCAGGGTTCTTACATTGCCTACCACAAATTCTTCTATTTTTCTTTTGTTGCCAAGCATTTAAATGTTGGCCACTGCTAGGCTTGTTGCCTGGCTGTGTGAATTCCTTACTGGCTATATCTTTCCATCAGAAGCCAGTCAGCTCTACATCTGGTATTGCTGGGTATTTCCCTCATCACTGCAGCAGCAAAAGTTGCAGAGACTTTAGTGTCAGTCTTGTCCCTGTCTACGTTGCCAGCCTCCTGAAAGAGTCCCTGAGAGCACCTAAGAGACCCGTAGCATGCTGACTGTGGAAACAAGTGGGTGTACAGGATCCCAGATGGACTTCCAGCACCGAAAGGCCAGTCAGTAACATCAGCAAAAAGCCTGCAGAACATCTAGCAAGTGCAAAATTCAACTAAATAGCAGCATCTTGCTTAGAAAGTATAGATTACTGTGCATACATTTTTTTTCCAAGAAAGATTACCAGAGAAATGACAACAAGGAGTCTAATTTTATTTTCAGTTGCATTTAGAATTGCAGACCAGACTCAAGGTGGTATGTGTTTGGCCATTATTATATATAACTCAAAATAACTCCTCCTGCACTCTAGCACTCAGGTTGCTAATGGGATATTCGTAAGTTAGTGGCCATTTGAGCAATGCAGACCTTAACCTTGTTTCTTTGCTTATGCTGTGATCCCAAAATGGCAGCTTGCACATTTGCCATTTCCTATTGTCCCACTGCAGAAGGGCAGCGCTTCGGTGCATTTTGCTACATGTGCAACTCAAAATGATGTAAAATGTTTATTCCTTTTATTTTAACAGTCATGCTTGTGTTGCTGGTGCCAATCCAAAGATCTCTTGTCCCTGGAGGAAAGGCAGTCCTGTTTAAAGTTCAAAGCTAACGATCACGGATATGATAATTTCCGCTCCAGTAACAAGTACAGCTCTTCATAAAAAAAGTGTAAAAGGTATATTCTCTTATATTAATGCTGGTGCCTTTTTAAGTAAAAGTGGCAATTACTTTTAATGAGATGGTAACGTTTAGAAAAAGCTAGTTTTGTGTTTGCACAAAAAAGTTTATAAAAAAAAATAATTGTCCCAAAACTGGGTCATGTTCAAAATCATGGACATTTATAAAATCGTCATTTATGGAACATGAAGAAAAGCGTAGAAAGAACAAGTCATTGTTAGCACTTGAATACTTCTGAATCAGCACTTCCAAATGATCCTCACTTCCTGTGCATTAACCGATCATTTGTATTCACTATAACAGTTGTAGGAACTGAAGTCACAGTAATTACTAAGCCGTATAATATAATGTTAATTGGATCAAAGCCATTATTATATATAACTCAATGTATTATCTTTTATAAAGCAGATTAACTGCCATCACTATTGTGAGGGTTTTTTTAAATAAAACATTAAATACTTTGTAATAGAAGTTTAAATGTAAAAAAGTAGAATTTCTATCAGGGGTATTATAGAGGTAACCTATTAAAGGATGAGGTCAAGTCAAAATTGCATTTCACTCTGATGATTGTTTTTACCTGTTAGAAGGAACTTCCCAAGGCCTCTATAAATTCTATTCTGTAACCACTTTGTGTGTTCAACGCATTTGGCAGCACTTTGGGTATGGTCCATTTCACCTTTTCCATCTTATCTGTGTTTAATGACAGCGGAGGAGAGAGAAAAACACCAAGAGCAAAAATTAATACTACTAGAACCATACAAATGATGGCTAGTATTGGAAACCAGCTGTTCTTAACTGAAAACAAATTGATTGTACCTTCGTAAACAGTGGGCATTCAAGAGCCTGATGGTTCTTTACTTGAGATACTTTTGAAACAATTCACAGCTGTTTCTGCAATCCAAATACTGTCTCGGGACAAAACCCTTTAGAAATAGCAGGTGGAAAAAATGTAACAGAGGGAGAATCTGAACTTCTATTTTCATTTAGATTTAATTCTCCATAAAGAAAATAACTCACAAACTGTACTTCTAGAGAATAGTACTATGTAGCACACTCATCTTCGTACTGTTTTAAAATAAGTTCTACTTCTGTAGTTCCATATTTATGGGCTTAAGAAGATGTGTGATTAGTTTCTGCTTCTGTAAATAGTTTAGTGAAGCATAATTAATTATAAAGTATTAAAATATGGGCAGGACCCTGTAAGAAAACAGAAAGATAAAGATGCCTGTAGTAAACATGATGCGTGTTGCCAGGAGCAATGCGTATTTTGTACATGCATGACAGGTCATTCTGTGGCTTTTCATTTCCTATTAATTTGTTACAGATGTCCCCAAATACTTATTAAAATACCTCATGCACCAAGGCATGAGTTTTTCGAGAAAAAATGTCATTTAATACGATTTTATAAAAGGTGTTTTTCAATAGGCATGGTATTTTACTATAATAAAAATATTTATCAAAACTCAGGAATGTTTTTTAATTTCCAAATTTCACGTATAAGGATTTTTACCTTTTTTCCAGTCTTGATTAATTTCACATTTTTTAATAACGTGCCTTCAATAATGCTCAGGATGAAAACAGTTTTCACAAAAATGCTCAGCTGACGTTACCTTAGATGGGTTTCATCTCATCTGACTTCAGGTAGCTACAGCTACCTTGCAGACAGCTACAAGCAGGAGAGGTGAATCCCATTCCTAGTGTTGTCCCATCAAAAGCTAGTTAAGTGTATGCTTGTATAATAAAGCTGAGGACCTATGCACATGCATTCGAGCATGGGCACGTGGGTGTTCGTGTGTGCAAGTATGTGTGCAAGTGTGTATGTTGTCTACCATTAGGTTGCTGTAACCATCTTTCTGCAGCACGTGTACCCAACTGCTATAGTGCTGAACTTTTATAAATATAAATCTATTTAAAGCTTTGTTCTTTATAATTTTTACCTTAATTTTCATTTTAACTTTCTCACGATAAGCCGTGAATATCACTTCACCCTGCCTACATCTATTTCTGTGAAATGCGTTTCATCTGTTAGGGATGGATAGTTAAAACCTAAGTTTGATACTGATCAGTGTTATTTTCATCAAATTATATCATTACAATATTGTACATCTATATTATTATTATTTCTATTTAAAATGTAGCTGTTGTATTGGCAAATATGTAACATATTTTTCATTTTTTCCTTGACTAATTCTTTGTTAAGACAAGTCCTGCTAAGTCAGACATTTAGGTTTTACAAATAAAAACCGTATGTACTTCCCACTTTTTGGAGTTAATATATACGTATTAGTAAACTTTTAATCTTTTTTTTTTCAATATTTTTCAAAGCAGTATTTTTACTGAAGCTCTCATTGCCTGTAAAATTTTCTAAACTTCTGTTGTCATACAGTTAAAAGAATACATAGGAGAGCTCTAATGTGTCTCTATTCTGGCTAAGATTAAATTTCTTAATACTGAAGACAGGCATTTTCTGAAGTTGTCAGTACACGTCTATTTCTCCGTCCACTGAAATCCATGAATGTTTAACTATTCAATTTACTTGGAGCAGAATTAGGGCACAGCAATAGCTCTTTAAAAACCTAGCTGACATTTCTGACATTTGCTACCTTAAACAAAAATGTTAAAGATTTTTTTTTAAACAAAGGAATGTTTTAGAAATGTTAAAAAAAAAGGGTAAAATCAGCTCTTGGGCTAAAACAGCCAGTCTAAGGCTCTCTAAGCCTCAAACAGGCGGTCACGGGCAACAGAACAACAATGTGCTTGTCCAGAGTGATGTGGCAGAGTAAGAGTCATCTGTCCCGATGGCCTAAAGAGCTGACACAGGATGGCTTGAGCTGGAAAAAATAAACTTGTAAGAAACTACATCCCATCTCTGTGTTTCAGCCTTCAGGTAGTTGTTAGATTTTAGTTCACCATCTACTCTGGACTCCATTGGCCCACAGCTCTCTCAGAGTTAAGAGAGGGCATTTCAGACTGGGTGGACTGAACTAATACACTGGTACTACACGTCAGAATCAAATGCAAAATTTGATGTTTATAGAGCATCTGCTGTGAGCTGTGGCATCAGTGCCCCGAACAGGTCTTAATCAACACACATCTGGCTTAGCAAGAGAATGTTGTATGTATTGAGGAAATGTTAAAAGGATTTTTTTATTGTTCTGTATAGCTGTGTAAAATAATTCTATATATCAGTTTCTGTGGTCACTTAAAACAGCAACTTATGTGGTTCAGACAGTGTAAACATACTAAATTGCCAATAAAATATTTGTAATTTTGATTCATTACAAAAAGATGTCTAACCTTTTTTTCTTTTATGGGGTCCCATTTAATTGTTTGACAGTGATGTGAAAGAGAAGTAAGCAATTCAGAACTAAAAAATGAAGCTTTTGAGTGGGATAGTTTTATGTAGCTGAAAACTGGAGAGAGTTCAGACTTGCATACGCATTGCAAAACTGTCTGTTTGTTGGAACAATCAGTCATGCCTGTCTTTGCTCTGTTTGTTTTTGCTCAAAATGTCAGTTGCAATCTCTTCTCTACACCTCCATATATAGTCAAAAATCCTCCTATGTTAGGGACATCACAAATAAAAGGCATTAAACTTTTGGTTCATTAATTTAGAAGTGCGTGCACTCAATGCTGGAATATGCCTCATGAAAACTGTCATGCCTTTGTATGCTGCCAGTGTAGTTCTGTGCATATTTCACTTTACCTGTCTCAAAGCAGTGGAAAACCATATAAGACTAAATTTGCTGTAACTGGTCACATATATAACTTTATATGCTTGCAGTATCTGTACATCCCAAAATGTGTTTGCTGATACTGGTGTTTTGTTCCAAATAGCTATGTTTCTTTCCGTTAAATTGGTGGCCTGCTGCATCCCTGTAGATTTGTCTTTTTTTCATGACACCAGGACCTTAAACACATAGTTTCAAGCTTCTTGTACCTGTAACGGAAACACCAGTAGAGGTGAGATCCCTTCTAAGTAAATGTTCTACTTGAACTCTCTCACGGCCTTTTCTCTTCCTTTCCCACCATCTCATGCTATGGTCCAAAGTCTTCATCAATCGTGTGTTACAAGGAAGCAATTTTGCGTATTTCTTTTGAGATCCTGCAGCTTTCTACAGGTAGGCCGTAGTCTTCAGCCCAGTTAATTTACTCCTTTGCCACAATTCACTATTCTAACTTTTGGTTTCATCCACAGTTTTATCTACTGAAGTCTTGGCTCTTTCATTTTAGGGGATTAACTGCAGCTTGTTGTCAGTTTTCTAAGCACACTAGAATTTACATAGCAACATGGATACACATGTAGCTTATGTTCTCCAAACATAAACTCATTCTAACCACTTAAAAAATGTAGATTTGGCCCTCCGGTGTTGATAGAGCAGGATGGTCCAACTGGCAACCTGTGGCTGTGTCTGGTCTATGGAGTGGTTCACTTCTTGCTGTGTACTTTCCTACAGCCTGCTGCTCAGACCATCATGTTCTTGTAGGCTGCTCACGAAGATCCAAGATTTCTCCATGTACATGCTGTGCATTTCTGTTCAAATTTCTAATCCAAGTTTCTGAATCTGTGTCCACAGCAAGAGATCAAGAGAGACTAAAGAACTCAAAATCGGTCTTCTGTGTTCTGTTGGTCACTTTTCAGTCAGCAGTGGTAAGATTACTGTAAGTAATAGCACAAGCAGTCAGATGGTTTTTTGGCTTGCAATTGCTAATTTGAAAGCATTATCATTAAAACCCTGGCATCCATTTAGTCTTGTCAGTCTGTCTACGTACTCATTTAGCTGTGAAGGAGGTCCCGAAGCTCACCCTTGCCACTGAAAAGGCACATCCCCCTCAGTAGTCTTTCCTTCTCTTGAACAAGAAAACTATGACTTAGAAAGAAAATTCTACTACAATTACTAGTAAAACCTCCAGAAATTGATATTTTACTTTAGTAATCAATATCTTAAACCTCCACTGAAATCTCTGTGACAAGCAAAAGACATCCTGATTGTGGGATGCAGTATCTGGAAAGAATTTTACTGTAGCGATGTGGTAACTACTTAGATCATACACCTCAGCAGGGAGCTGTGTATGTTATGGGATGTGAGGCCACATCAGAATTTTCAGAAGAGTAATGGGGAAAATACTACATTGATACCTAAATGATGCCTGTCAGTGGATATCTACAATTCTAGCTTCGGTGTTGCCATGGAACTTCCCATCCTCTGTAGCCACCCTAGAAGAGCTCCCTGGAAAAAAAAGTGGGTGTCAAAACTCAGTAAGACCTGAAAGGAAACACTGGTAAGGAATTAGGGTAACCACAGCTTCTTCACAAACCACATTCTCCAAAACCTGCTTCTATTTGTTTTGCCCTTAGGGGAGAAGGATAGGAGGGAAACATTTGTTGCCCTTTTACCTCATGAGGTGCAATAAGGCCAAATGCGAGATGCTACTCATGAGTTGGGGCAACCCCTGGTATCACTACAGGCTGGGGCATGAAGGGATTGAGAGCAGCCCTGTGGAGAAGGACCTGGGGATACTGGCGGATGAAAGATTGGAGGTGAGCTGGCAATGTGCTCTTGCAGCCCAGAAATCCAGTCATATCTTGGGCTGCATCAAAAGGAGCGTGGGCAGCAGGTTGAGGGAGGTGTTTCAGCCCCTCTGCTCTGGTGGGGTCCCATCTGGAGTCCTGCATCCAGCTCTGGAGCCCTCAGTACAGGAAGGACTTGGAATTGTTAGAGTGGGTCCAGAGGAGGCCACAAAAATGTCTAGAGGGATGGAGCACCTCTCCCATGAAGAATGGCCAAGAGAGATGGGGTTGTTCAGCCTGGAGAAGGCTCCAGGGAGACCTTATTGTGGCCTTTCAGTACTTAACAGGGGCCTATAAGAAAGATGGGGACAGACTTTTTAGCAGGGCATGTTGCAGTAGGACAAGGGGTAGCGGTTTTAAACTAAAGGAGGGGAGATTCACACTAGACATGAGAAAGAAATTTTTTACAATGTAGGTGGTGAAACACTGGCACAGGTTGCCCAGAAAGGTGGTAGATGTCTCATCCCTGGAAACATTCCAGGCCAGGCTGGATGGGACTCTGAGCAATCTGATCTAGTTGAAAGTGTCCCTGCTCATGATTTTATGATTCTACCTTCATTTCCTGAAGTTTATATTACTGGTTCACAAGGTCTGGTTACCCTGAAGAAACAGATCAACGGTGAAAACAAGGGAGACAGACAATTTGAAGTCATTTGAAGGTACCAAGAAAAAGAAGAGTGACAGATACATGGGACGCTTACATTTTCACAAGGGCAGGTTCAACACATGCCCAGCCTTTGGAAAATTAGGAGATAAACATGCCAAGCTAATAAGTTTTATTTGGAGCTGCAACTGAGATGGCAGAATTCGTGCAAACTGAATTTTTTTATGAAACAAAACTGGAAATAGCATCATAGTTGCTAATGGATGTTCACAGGAACAGACTGGAGCTTGCCAAAGGTATGGGAAGCTTTGCCCTGAAATGCACCAACAGCAGGTTGCCATGTCCCATAAATTTGGCCCCATTGTTCTTCTTAACTTGCTAGCAGACATGAAATGAGAAACGTTCACTTCTGCTCTGTTTCAATGCCTGACAGCTGCAGTAATCATACACTTACACATTTGATATATACTTATGTGAATACATATACATGTATTTATACCTTTATATATACAAACAAATTTTGTTACATAATATGTAATATAAATTATGTGATATACAAGGATGTTTTCCATTAGTTTTGTCTGAAGAGTTGTTTCAATAAAATTAAGCATTTTTACAAAACACTGTTGATTTGAACAGAACCTAAACTACTGTCTTTGTGGTTATAAGAAGAAATCCAACAAGTAATGTGTTCTATCACTTTGATCTCATATTTTTTATTTTTAATGGTTTTTAAATTTTTAAAAAATTTTACATTAGCTCATGTCATAATGTGAGGAATGTAAACTACATATATGTCACACATGTAAACTACGAATGCCTACCTAAGTATTGGACTAGTCTATTGCATTTCAAAATTTTGTGTTTGAAATTATTAACAGTAAAAGCCACTGAGCACTGACAGAAATATTTCTGCTGGTTTCTTACTTGGATATCTGTCCATATAAAAATTTTGAAGACAAATCATTCACTACTTGCTATGAAAGCATTATGAAATGTAATGAAAATATGTATAAACGTATTGAAGTTGTATTCATAATGGAACCCTGAAGTTCTAAAGAGAAATTGTTATGAAATAATGTTAAAACTTTGTTGCTTTAAAAATAGGTAGTTTAAATATTTCATAACTTTTAATTTTGTAATTTTTATGACCGTTTTATGATAGCAGAAAAGTTTTTTTCCCTCAAAATTTTAGAATTTCATATTTTTGATAGGAGATGGAAACAGGCTAAAATGTCAAATTAATCATGAAACAGATACTCTGTTTCAACTGCCTCCATAGGTTATGAAGATACTTCCTGTAGGACTAATTACTAAAATTCTCTTGTTAAATTTGTTTACCAAAACTTCATGGTAAAGAACAAACAGACAAAGAGTATGGCAAAGTCCTTAATATTTTCAACTCGCTTAGTATTTAGTATCTTAGAAACATTTGATCTTTTTATGCAAGTGTTCATACTTAAGCTGAGGTATTTCACTTACAAATGTTTTTATAGGAAAAACAATGTGTCACAAATAGGTGAGGTCATTTGATATTTGTTTACATATTTATGTAATTTATGCAAGAGAATTTACCAATTTATTTAGTTAACTAAAAATGTATAGTTTTCTAATGTAATAGTCAATGTACAAGTCAAATACATTTTAAAAACTCTATCTATAAACACATCTATGCATATACGTGTTTTTATCTGTGTGTATATATATACATGAATGTACATATATTACATAAGCAAAAATACTGGTGACAGTAAAAGAAGGAGAAAAAATAGAGAAGGTATAGTTGGGTGTTAAAACTGCAGAAATTTCTAGTGTATATGATTTGCTGGACTTCCACGCTTTTTCCCACTCAAGAGCTTGGAGCTTTCACAGAAATAACCAAGTTTTCCAACCATGATTACTCTAGCCTTTCTAATGAGTTGTAAAACCTGGAGTACAATCACGTTTCATGGCACTCTTAGAAAAGAGCAGGGTTGCCAGTTGTGGGCTCTGGGCCAAATTCCAATTTAAATAATTACAATCTGCTTCCTCTGTTCTCTCTTCCCATCAGCTGCAGCATGGCTTAGAAGACCACACTGCCCTGTTTTGTGGTTTTGCACTTTGCATGGAGACATTTGCTATGTCTTACACTGGAGGTGACTGCATTTCAATGCCAGAAAATAGGAGCCTTCCAAATCCTTTGTCAGTGTGTAGAGTATTTGGGGGTGTTTCAGAATGAAAAGCAGAATTTAAATGTAAAATCAGTATCTTAACACTCTTTCAGTATATGTCAGCTCAATGTTAAGTGGATCTAAATCACTCCTTTTTTACTGACCCTATTAAGGAGTTTTATAAACATATGTTTTAAAAGGCTTTTAAATTTTTGCATATCTTTTATTTGTATAGTTAGATTTATTGTGATCTGGAATCCATTAAATAGTATTCAAGTACTCTGAATAGGCATTAGGCACGTCTATAGGGTTGAGTGTAGAAAGTCAGGAGCTGCAGATCTCAGTGTGAACCGAGCTCAGGCTAAGGTAGTTGCATTGTTCCCAGAGCAGACCAGGCTAACTTCTAGTCAACTCTAGTCTTGGGTAGAGTGAGCTAGTCAGTCTGCTTCCATCCATGCAGGTGGATTCTAAGTGATGTGTAACTACTTACTAAGCCTAAGTGTTTGAACAATTAGACCATACGAACATAACAAGATCATTGGTAAAGAAACAGAGACAGATGCCTCTTAGTGGTGCCCAGTGAACAAAGAAGAGGCAGTGGGCACAAACTGAAACATGGGAAATTTCATTTATAAGAAAAACATTCTTCAGTGGAAAACTGGAACAGGTTGCCCAGAGAGGATGCAGAGCCTCCATGCGTGGACATATCTAAAACCTAATGGGGCACAGCCCTGAGCACCCTCCTCTGTAGGTGACCCTGCTTGGAATAAGGCATTGGAGTAGGTGATCTCCAAAGGTCTCTACCAACTTCAACAGTTCTGCAATTCAAATGTAATCTATTCTACCAAGTACGTAATTCCTATCTGAACCTAGAAAAGGTGCTACTGTTGAACAACGGGCATATGATCAGACAGACAGTTTACTGCATTAGAAAAAAGAAAGTGGAGATCTCATTTTTGCCCTTACCTGTTCCTATTTCAGTGTTGGTCAAGTCTTTTCATTAGCCACTTGTCTTTGACTAAAAAGATACTGGGAGATTATAGATGAAGAGCTGATGTTTTGTTACGTAGCATTGAGTAAGAATAGATGCACTTGTGTCAACAAGGGTCAGTGGACATTTTGGAAAGCTTGTCTTACACTGCACCAAAACTGACTTCCTTCAGTTGGACAGCTGAAGCTAATGGAAGTTTGCCAGGAAAAGATGTGTTGATGTGTAAGAGAACTGACAGGACTTAGGAAAGGTCCTTCAGGGCTGTAATTTTTTAAGGATACCATGGGAGAGCTATGCCGTAGTTGGCCTGTTGATTTTGTGAGAGATAAACAGTTGAATTCCACTGAGTGATTTTTTTTTTTTTTTAATTTAGAGCAAATACATACCAGGTATATGGCTAATAATACTACGTAGGTACATTTACTTTTTAGTTTAAAATAAATATTTGAAGTCTACATGTCTTCTTTCTGTAGACTCCAGCATATCTGGGGTTTGTCTACCCTTTTATATCCTTCAATGGGGATTAAGTTATGATTATGACTCTCATTGCATTGAGTCATTGAATAGTAAACATGAAGTCATGATCTCCCAAGATTTTCTGAATAATTTTCTGCTATAACCTGATTAAGTAAGAGGAACCTAATACATCTTTTGGGAGTAAGAATCAAAAGATCTGTAAGGTGACAGTAGTGATAATGTATACACTTTCCTTCATTTTGTCCCATTAAAAATTGTATGCATTTAGAGTGACTGAAGTAGTAATTCTGTTGGTCAGAAACCTTTGATTTTTCTGTGCTTCTTGAAAAGCAGGAAGGAAGTTGTGAAACACACATCACATATATACAGATGTCAAGTACAGTTAATGAAGATAAGCAGATGCACTCCTTAATAGTAATTAAACAAGAGGAGGGAACACATTGTCAAGTTCAATTAAGGATTTTTCTCTCCAAGGCTCACTACCTGGCAAGGCATGTCAGTTCCTTCACCTCATTTATACCAATATGCTTTTAAAATTATTCCTTAAAATATATACCACAGTAAAAACACCAGACTTCTGTGTAATACAGGATTATAGATTTGCAGCTGCAACTACAATGTAAGTACTTAAGATTGTGACTTATTTTGCTGTAACAAGCACATAATAGATACTGACAAACTACTACATAATACTGAAAATATATTAAAATCAAAGTTTTCTCACACAAAATATTTATCATACATATTACTTTCCTTTCAATATGTCCTAGAATGAGATTTTTCTCTTTTCACAATGATAAAAATGTTAAATAATCTTTACACATTGATCCATTACCACCCTCTGATCTCTCCTGCTTGTAGCAGTGTACACCAACCTTTACATAGTTTCACGCTGCTGACTGCAAACCACCTCACTGGTCTCTGATTTGTCAAGACAGTTCTGAATTCTAATAGCATCTTCCCTTGTGCTTCCATATTTTGTTTCATATGCAATTCATTAAGCAGATACTGTCTATAATCAGTCCAAGTCAATAAGTACTGAACAGAACCATGTCTGCAAATGATCCTTGTGAGGTCTTACTTGACATGATCCACCAACTTGACAGACATAGCTCCTATTGAAGGATGGTTTTAAAATCATGTGAGTTTAGAATTACTTTATAGTGATTACTTTTTAGAGAAATCTTCTTCAGGGTGTTCACGAGGACATCATGTGAGACAAGGTCAATAGTCTTGGAGAAGTTGAAGTCTAACCACTAAGCTAGTCAGTCCTTATTTCTGTCTCAAGTAAATCAAATATATCATCGCCTCAACCACCATTGCATAGATAAGGGCTGTTCCTGCTCACGCTGTTTCCAAGTGATTCTGTGGCACCTTCTACTGAAACCACCTTCCCACTCAAGTTTGGACAACACATATTGTGAGACACAATAGGGGAGGAATGAAAACTTAATCCTATGGCTACAGTGGCTGTCCCAGCAGGACACCTCTTTTAGAGAGCTGCCCTCTGGGATCTCCCTTTCTTCTGAAGCAGAAGACAAGCAGAATTGGTGTCCTTGCCATGGCTATTGCTTTGAGCACAGTCAACTGGAGGTTCTGGGCCTGAAGAAATAGCTTCTGGTTTGTGTATGGGGGACGGGATCAACAGCACTGAACTGAGCAGCATTCAAAGGAGCTGTGTTCAGGGAACGGAAAGGACAAGGGAAATCTCCACATGGGCAGTTCAGTTGTTGAAACTACAACAGAAAGGCTTTCTTGAACAAAAAAAAAGAGAGAGGGAACAGTTTCTGATGCACTTAGTTATAAATTATATCCTATAGCTCATGGTCATCAGACTTTAAAAGGCACAGCAGCCCTCACAGCCATGACACATGGCCCTCAGTATAGCACAAAAACCACTTTGGGGTGCCACAGGATTTCTCAGTGGCATTCTGCTGCCACATATGTGTTAGATATGCATTGGACACTGTGTAATGGTGTGGAATCTGTAGGTTCACACACTAATATCCCCATCAAACACTGGAGAACACTTCAAATGGAGATGGATTTAGTTTCTTCCAAAGTTAATCTACTCTGAAACCGCCGAAATTGCTCTAAGAACCAAACCAAATCCCAGCAAGTGAAGAAAATTGAGGGTTTTATTTCAAAATGGACCCTATTGCTCTGAACAAAACTGCTGCAGTGACAGAAACACTTACTTTAGAAAGACTGATTCGTGAGCCACCTAAAATTTAGATACAGATTACTCCCTTAGCCTACCTTGATTTAGCCCACGTACGCTTTCACTGTTTTTTACCCCTCCTCAGCCTTCACTCCTCTCTACTTTTTGTGTAAAACTTTTTATTTTTTTCAGATTATTAACGTGTTTCTACACTTCTAATTAGCGAGAAAGCTGTAATTTTAATTCTGAGTTCTCATTGCATATTTATGTGTTGAGTTTGTTTATTTGGGGAAAGCTTTTTAGAAAGATGTTGTAAAGTTCCAAGTGACTATAATATCTAGGAAATCCTTGTTTAAGGCAGGATATATAATCTACACCCCTAGCCCACACAGGTATCATAGAATCAGAGAATGTGTCTGGAAAATTCCAGGGATGAGGTTCAGTAATGCAAATAATTACTTGCATGTTACAAATATTTATTTGGAGTAAATAAAGATTGGGAGAGGTTTTGGTGCAATGACTCGCCTACTGGCTGAGATGATAAACAATTACAAACAACTATGAAAAGGTCTCCATTAGATTTTTGTTATTTCATAGTTTTTTGCAGAAGGGTTATCCATTTTCTTGTCATCTATTTCCTCTTCTCAGTATAAATAACGTCACAATAAACCCTCTGTTCAGTGTTTCTCATTAAATGATACAAGTAGGAACATCATACACATCAGAGCCAAAAAACAGCTAAGAAAACCAAGAACAGTGTGTCATAGTGTGGCTAATATGTTAAGGGAACCAGACACCCTGTAATATCTTAGCTATCACTGGTATCCGGATACATAGAACAGTTTAAAATACCACAATGCAACTTACAGTAATGACTTTACCTTCATTAAAGAGAGAAGCACTTTATTGCAACCATTTTTTTTAATTTATGAAAATGTGCTTGTTTAGGGTCTATGTTGAACTGTATATACATCAAACAGCTGCACAACCCTGGTTTGTGTAGAGCCAGCTCCACAAAGGGAAGCAGCATAGTCACGTTACCACAGATGACTGACTGGCCCTTGTGCATGACACAGTTAATTAGCCTGAGCTCATCACCAGAACAGCACAGCTGCATCGCTCATCTAGGTCTAAGGTAGCATCATTCCTATGTCATGCCATATAGATACAGATACCAGGTCTCTCAGAGCACAGTGAAGAAAGGACGTGCCCATACAGTCATAGATCAAGGGCAGAAGGGCTCAAATATCATTATCCAGTCTGACCTCATCTCTGATCAATGACAGAGTCCAAAGAGTTCCACAGGGTTATTTCTGCTTCAATCTAAGTAGTCCCCTTGAAAATTAAAACTTATCGTTACAGGAATGCCCAATCTGCATTTAAAAACTGCCAGTGATGCCACACTTGTTTCGTGAGTGAATTTAGCCACTAATTTCATGCACTNTGCCCATACAGTCATAGATCAAGGGCAGAAGGGCTCAAATATCATTATCCAGTCTGACCTCATCTCTGATCAATGACAGAGTCCAAAGAGTTCCACAGGGTTATTTCTGCTTCAATCTAAGTAGTCCCCTTGAAAATTAAAACTTATCGTTACAGGAATGCCCAATCTGCATTTAAAAACTGCCAGTGATGCCACACTTGTTTCGTGAGTGAATTTAGCCACTAATTT
>VWYH01002894.1:303911-352478 GCA_013399365.1 Pampusana beccarii
GAAAAGAAAAGAAAAGAAAAGAAAAGAAAAGAAAAGAAAAGAAAAGAAAAGAAAAGAAAAGAAAAGAAAAGAAAAGAAAAGAAAAGAAAAGAAAAGAAAAGAGTGCTTTATTTTTTGCTTGAATCTTAACTTCACCTTTTTGACAGAGGAGCTTGTCAACCTCTGACTGCTGAACTTAACAGCTCTTTGCTACTTGCCCTGATTTCATGTACCATGACCAGTTATCCTTGAGTCATCAAGTTGATAAGCTAAGTAGATTGAACTCCTGGAGACTTTCCAGGTCTTTAATATTCCCATGGCTTTTCTTTGACCCTTCTCCAAATTATTCACATCCATCATGAATTCTCAGCACTAGAACTGGACGCACTATTCCAGTAGTAATTGCTTCTCTGCCAAATGCAGCAATGACTTAATCTTCCACTCCTGTCCAGTGGGTACACCTAAGGGTAACATTTGCCTTTTTATGTGCAGGTGATCTCAATAAAAGGGTTATAACACGGCCTCTTCAGAATCATTACTTCACAGGAAAGTCTCCTCTCTCCTGTTTTTATGGCTTACGTTCTTGTATCTATATGTTAGACCCTCTATTTGGCTGTACAGAAATGTCATTTGGTTGTCTGTTCTTGCTTACCCAGTGTCTCTGGACACTCGTTTTCACTGATCCATCTCTCCTTAATTTTTCACTGCTGTGATCTGTGTGTCATCACCAAAATTTGTCAAACAAAATGTTACGTCCCTTTCCCTAGTCATTGGTAAAAATGCTCAATGTCACAGAGTGAAAAATAGTCCTTCTGGAATCTCATGGAAAACAGTTAATCAAACAAGACACAGATACACTCTCATTTACAATTACGTATGGAGATAAGGTTTTTCATCAATATAATGTGTGCTATGTTGACCTGTTTTTCTGTAGCGTGCTAATGATGTCATGCAATGCCAAGTCAAACCTCTACCAGAACTATCTCAGTTCTTCAATCAAAGTGGGATCTCCATTCAAAATATTCAGTAAATTTGCGAAGATCTATTTTTCTTTATTCCATTGACTGAAATTAATGAAATTAACCTTTCCTAATATTTACTAATCAGTGTATGCAAACTAATCCATTTTTTTGTCTAATACTGTGGTCTGACTGCCAGGCTTGCATTATCCAGTTCTGGGATTTTATCTATTTTCTGTTTTAAAATAATAGCATAGTTTAGCTTCTCTCTAGTCCTCTGGAAATTCCCAGGCTTCTTGAAAATCAACACCAGAGGCTCTTTATACTAATCTCAACACTAATGTTGACAAGGGTTTGGTTCCAAGATTATTGGAACTGCTAACTTAAAATCATGCAACATCTTGCACCTGCTAGCTATCCTTAGTACGACTGGGGGATATTAAATCAAAATTTCCCAACAGGAAGACATCATTCATTTTTCTCCCCACTCCATAATACAGACCCGAAACGCTTATGGAATGCTTCTGCTTTTTCATTGTTAACTCTTGCGATTCTCTTAGGGTCATCTAGCCTTTTTTATTCTCATTATTGGTTTTGTTTGATTCTACTCAGAACACACTTTATCTTTAACCCGGATGGTTACAGGCTTCCTCTTCCTTAATATTCTTTCATTAATTTTGTTTATGTGCTGGCTTCTGTGCTGTTCAGTGTTATCACTCATAAATATGTCTTCTTTCTTGTTTGTTCTGCCCTGAATTCTGTTACATCCAGACCACTTATTTTCTAAGATACAAAACTCTGTCTTCTTTGAAGAACTGTAGCTTTTTGAACATCTAGTAAAATATTTCTAGGCAGGTCCTAGTTATCGTTAATATTTCTTTTCATATTATTTCTTCTAACTGTATATGTATATGATACCAAGTGATAAGATAGAGTACTGTAAGAGATACAGACTGAATGGCAAAGGCTGTCACTCTCAGATGAAACGGGCATCCTACCACTTCAGTCATCTGGCAATGGACCAGCACAGGTTTAATGGTAAGAAAGATACTCAAAAGGATTTACTTACCATTTCTTCGTACAGAACACAATGAAAGCAACCCCATCACCACACAGTAGTACCACCATTATGTAAGCAAAGGCATATAGGAGTGTTGTGCTAAGGCTGAGGAATTAAACTCACAAATCCATGATGTTCAACACCTGCATCTTTACAACAGCATATACAAGACCAGTGTCAGACATTAAAACAATTTCTATTTCTATCAAAAAGTAGTTGCAGTCCTTGGTAGTCTTTTTAATAAAGTGTACTATTTGTGCATGCTTAAAACATGTTTTTGCCTCTGTAAGAAAAACATGGGAACTTTGTTATTTAAATTTATTGCCTACTTTGAGGAAATGAGAGGAAGAAACAACAAAGAAAGAAAAATCTCTTATACAGTATTGGTTTTATTTTTATTCACGTTATGCTAAGAAAATGCTTTTAGTGTGCATGTTTGGACATATATCTGAAGGCTGTAACTTACCTTGCTGTCTGATCCCATGAAAGGGCTCAGTATCATTCCATTCTTTTTCTTGGCTATACATGTCTAGGCTGCCAGCATGTACATTTCCTGTAGCACCTCTGCAAATGTGATTTCGAGGGTTACAAATCCCAGCTGTCCTTTTGATGTGTGACACTAGTGAATTTTACTTTGTAGAACAGAAAATGCAGTGGCCTTATTTAAAGGAGCAGAATATGTAGGGGTTTTGGCATGGCCACAATTTTAAAATCACACAAAAATTACAAAACTAAAACCAGACTCTGCACTGTGATTTTAAATCGCAATATTTTCTGAAACATATCTCTATTTTCCTTCTCACACCTCCAGCTATAGTGAGATGTGCCAAAAATTTGCAGCTTCAGCAGCTGAAGTCCTAAAACCACTGCTTTTGTTAAACTTGGAATGTTTTATTTTTGAAAAAAGGATGTGCATATAGAGAAACTCTGAGATCCTTAGAAGAGAATACCTGTAGTGACAACTGGTAATAACTACTAGGATGATTTGGCTATTAGCCGATAAGATAAATGGAGAATAAACTGAACATAAGCACTCACTTATCTCCAAGTAATAAATTTAACAAACTAAAACCCCTCATCTTTTCTGATACATGAAATCTGCCAATAAAATAATTTCTCATAGTTAAAAAAGCCCACTAATAGGTTTTCAAAAAATTTTAAGGTATATAATTTTTTTTGCTCTTTTATATGCCTCTTGTCTGCTTGCCAGTACCTCCAGGGATCCCCTCCTCCTTTTCAGAACTCATGGGCACCCACAGCTCTCCCTTTGTCCACACAGCCAGTCATTTTGTCATAGAAGGCAATCATACTTGGTCAGGCACAATTTACCCTCAGTAAACCACATTCTTGTCCTCCATGTCCCTGGAAATGGTCTCCAAGAAAATTTGCTCCCCACATACTGAGTTGAGACTGACTGACATGTAATCTCCTAAATCCTCTTTCTTGCACTTTCTAAAGATGTAGATGGTATTTGTCTTTTTCACATCTTCAGGGACCTCCTGCACTTTCTACCATCTTTCAAAGATGATGGTAAGGAACATCACAATGACACAAACCAGCTCCCTCAGCAATCTTTGATGCATTCTGTCCAGTCCCATGGTCATGTGTATGTTCAGTTTGCTTAAGTCTCTAATTCCAGCAACTCTACCATGGGTAACATTTCTCTCCCCCAGACTCTGCCACAGAGATTTGGGAAGCCTGAAAGCAGACCTTGCCAGGAAGAACCAAGACAAAACAGACATTGAGTTGATCTGTCTTTTTAACAACCTTCATCATCAATCATTTGTCCCATTCAGCAGCGGATCTGCATTTTCATTGGTCTCCGTTTTGCTCCCGATGTACTTATAAAAGTTCTTGTTGCCTTTCCTATACTCACCAGCTTAAATTCCATCCAGGCTTTGGCTTTCTTAACTTCATCCCTTCAAGCTCAAGAAGTGATTTCCATGCTCCTCCTTAGCCCGTCCCCGCTTCCACTCTCTGTGTATTTCCATTTTGTATTTGAGCTCAGCCTGGAGCTCCCTGTTCAGCCAAGCTGGCCGCCTGCCACACCTGCTGTTTCCTGCACATCCGTATGGTCCTCTCGTGCTTTGAGGAGTTGTCCCTGGAGATTGCTGCCCTGTCCCGTGCCTTTGAGTGAGACCTTGCTATGGAAGGCGCTGCCAAAGATTTTAGCATTTCTACAGTTCTGCTAGAAGAACAGTTTGCATAAGTGCTTCCTAATCCACTTCAGACAAAGCAAATCAGGTAAACTGCTTAAACTAAATAAATCAGTCCAAGTAATTTTTCCTGAAATGAGTTAGGGAGTAGTCACAAATCACTTTACTGGCTGGATATAGGGCAGTAAATGGTATAAACAGTAATAAACAGCTGAAGGGAAACAGACAACTGAAACTCAGTTGATGTGTGTCTTCAGTCCAAGCTCAAATTGGCAATACTTAGAACAAAATTAGGAAAGGTTGATCTGGCACCAACCAAAGGGCACATTTTTCAAGTTATGCCCCAGAACCACCACCCTCAATGCACAAATTCATATACATATATATATATATATATGTGTGCAATGTTGAACAAATAATTTTAAATCCATTTTGATATTATAAGTATCTTACGTACCTCTAGATACCTGGGGTATTCTGATACTTTCTCTCCATGTCTCTTCTTGACACTGTTCCACTAAATACTTGAATATTAATTCATCTGGGAGAACGAAAGTTATAACAATAACTCCAAACATAGATTTTAGGCCAGATGAGTGGCAGAAATTGAGATCATCTCAGACAAGGGTAGTATATTGAAGTTACAGTAGAATCGATTTTTCTTTCCTTTTTTTTTTTTCGTGTGTGTGTGTGTATAAAGCCCTGAAAAATTCTGCAAACTAAAAATGACTCTTAAAGTTACTAACTGATCTTGAATTAGCTGTGTCCCCTCCTCGTGGTCCTACTGGACATCCGTACTGCTGGAGCTAAGGGCACAACCACTCCAGCAGTGATTGTGGTGACTTCTGGTTGTCCTCACCCTGCTAGTGGGCTTGGAAGGTTTGAAGAATAGAGGTAGAAGAAACATTCTGCAGTTGCAGATGGGCCTTGTCATCATGCAGAATCACAGTTCCTGGCTTTTAATGTGCCTGTCACTAAAAACGTGTCAGTGGTCTTTAACGTGCCGTTGCCCTATCAGTAAAAATGTGTCACTAAGTGGTGTCCTATTGACCATCACTGCCAATCTTGTGGTTGAGATCCTCTTGGGAAACAGCTTCTCCCATACCCTTACTAGACATGACATAGAGTCTTTATCAAGTCCTTGTTGACATGTCTTCTCCATAAGTGGTCTGGGTCTCAGTTTATTAGGACTATGAGGGCTGTCGTGGGAGGCAAAGGTTGGAGGAGACTTATTCACTGGTCCCCCTGGGTTTGGTTCTGTGATACACCTCAGTGCGTGAGCCCTGTGATGTACCTCTGCCAAAATCTGACATGAGATTGTGAGGGTCTTGAACTGTTACCAATTAAACAACAACAACCAGCCAAATTTTGTATTCTCAAATAAAAGTTAAATTTCCAGATCATTTAAATCACATTTCTGGAAAATAACCAAACTGATATGGAAAAATAATAATCAGATCCAGCCTTATATTTATTGTAACATCTTTTGAAAAGTCATCCACAAATAAATTATAATCATTGGCCCCTTAGACAACAGTTAAAAGCAGCAATTTTCCTCTTTATTTCAAATAGGTACACTTTTTTTTTTAGTTATTCCCTAGCTAAAAATTCTAACATACTCTCCACTGTTTGCTTTTTCATAATGATTTTGCCATTGTTAAGTCTCGTCCCCTTTACTGGAAATAACATTTCATTTTTCCCTCTCTTCAAACATCCTAGTCTGCAGATGAGCAGGATACAGAAAAAGGCACACCTACTTACTGAATCTAAACATGTCTGAGTTATCATGACATCTTCAAAGTGCTCCTCTTCCTTCCACTCTGCCCCCCACCCTTGTTGCCACATACATATTACAATTGCTTTTGATGTCAATGTGTCTGGATTCCTGATTCTAGTGTCAACCACCATCTAGGATACTTAAAAGAAAAAATGCAAGAGGAAGAACAAGTCAGACTAGGTCTATGTTTTATTGTAGGAAGCCTTGAGAACATGAATCATTTTAGACATGGGAATAATCGGATTAAAATCAGGGGTTTTTAAGCCATTCATCTTAAGAAGCCGTGAAAATACATTACAAAGACTGAAGACTGACAGGCAAATCTAGGTCTATGTTTTTGTATACATAGCATAACATAGTACTTTGAGCTATGCTAGAAATCAGAAACAAAATAGATCCATTAAAGGATGCTCTAATCAGGTAATCAGCCATGCTAAAGCCCAAGTGGTGGTTTTCAGTTGCCTAAACACAAGTGACCAGCATAATCCGAGATGTCCTACAGTCTGCCTGCACTCCCCAGTGCCTCTTTTTATGTGCCATAGTTGATGTGCTCAGTGTGATGTGCGGTGAGAAACCTCCCTGAGGTCTCTGGGTCATCTCCCACACATCTCCCCCTGCTGCTTATTGGCCACCCTGAGAAGTCTACGTTCATAATGACATTTTGGATACAGCCCCATATCTGTACCGGTGATCTCCTGCGACAGTCTGCTTCTAAGGACACACAGGATCAGTACCATTTTGACACAACTGAGCAGCTCAGCACGTCTCATGTTTCTACATAAGCGGGATTTTAAATTGTGCCTATTTTCCAAGAAACACAGTCTGACAGGTAGACTCTGTGCACACATAACACGTTTTTAAGGCATAAACTCCATGAAAATTACAGCAATCTTGACCACCTTCCTTCTAAAATTCAAAACCTGGGTATTTGTTATGCAAAAAAGGGTATTTGCTATTCAAAACAGGTTATTCACTGTCTTATTCCCTTCCAAACCTTCACACAAAAACTTAACAGATACAGTACCTTTTAAAAAGCTGGGGGGGGGACATTTTTCAAATGTCAGTTTGACCTTTCTCACTTCTATAAAGTGTACCAGACATCAGGCTTCAGGCTGCTGGTGTCAAGAAGCAAAGATTATCCAGCACTGCTGTTCATCTGTACCACTATACAAAAATTAAAAATACAACTGAGATTGATTAGTCTGGAGAACGAGCAGAAAACTAATTACTCTTCTGCAGCAATTAGGGCACTCACTCACAAATGTGCAATTCTCATTCCTGCTCCAAAGTCTGCATTTGACATGAAGCAGTCACCAGCTAGCATGAGTACTGAGTGTATTCATTATTTCCTTTTCTTGCTAAATTATGCAAAGCTCTGAATGTAAAGAAAAAAAAAAAAAAAACTGATGAAATCTATCTTTCTTCAACAGAAAGAGAATGCCTCATCAACACATTACAAAAGCCATCACGAAAAAGCTGGGTTTGCTTTCTGTGACTAAATAGTATCTATTCAAGTCTTCATGTAGAACAAGGAGGGTGAGGTCACTGCAAGTCACTCATCACAAGTATTTAACTCAGAAATCAAATTATTTTGGATTGCTATTTTTATTTCTTGTTATATATGAAAAATAGCAGAAATCCACTAAGCTGCAAGTTGTGAGGCAAGCTAGGAATTAGTTCTAAATTCAGATTTTTACCGTGGCATAGATACCAAAGACACTTCAGTGTTAAGATTGGCACAGATGCCCACAAATCTAAGATTGCTGATGGACAAAGTCTTTTACTTTTCTTCAAACAAAGTGTAAATAAGACTGAGGCTGCCTGAATGTCATGTGAAAATTTGCTTTGCAACTCTGGGATTTCTGTGACTGTACTCATGTCCACTTGTTCTTCTGCACTTAGAAGATTTTCTAAAATTTGTCTAGGGCTTTTAGTATCTTGAGCCTCTACAAAAATATTTATATTCAGTTTAATTTCCAGTACCATAGATTATCTTTTTCCAACTCTAAACCAAACTAAACAATAAAGCACGTCTTAAATTTCAAACCTAGGTATTGCACATGTGGACTCTTTTTCTCTATGTAAACTCATTTAAAGTTTTAAATTTTAAAAAGAACAGTGGAGAGCATTTTGCCTTCTTGATATACAGGTTCTTTGGGCTCTTTTAAATAGAACAATTAACTTAATTTGACAGCATGTCATAAAGGGTATTTTCGGTTCTGAATCCCAAATGTAGTCAATACATATATTGTGTGCACATCTCTCCAAACACCATGCAGAACCTCTGAGAAAACCTAGCCCCTGCAACTGAGGGAAACTACACTCTTATCACCATGTTGGTAAAGCCAGCAATACCCCATCCATCCTGGCATCTGGTCTCTCAATAAGGTCACAGAGCAGTCTGCAGGCAAACAGCTGGCATTCCTGCTCCAAGGCAGAGGACAATTACTTCCCAGGCTTTATATTACACATCACTTTCACCTGGTCCAGGCAACCGATAAAGAAGTATGACGGGTTTTTACTGTTCCTCAGCATCCCTGAAAATACACATACTTGTCACTGGTTGTGTTGCTTCCACACAGCTTCATTTTCTGTCTGGAAAGTTAGCTATGAGATATTAAGAAGAATTTGAATATTCATCCAAGATTCAGTGTGGAAATCCTGAATGATGTCCTGATCTCCTGTCTGCAGCATGACTAGATCAACAGCACAGGCAGTTCACTGAGAACGTGTCCTGTATGCAGCACATTTTGTGTTTACTTTCACATTAACAGAATATCACAAAAAAAGAAGAGGAGGTGTTGTTCATTGTCTCCTCCAAGCAAAGACTAAAACCCATACAGTACTTAGTAGCATACAATACTTAGTAGGCGTAAATTTGTAGATTATTAGTAGGTCCTAATTACAGTTTTAGCCTATGCAAATCAGGATTCTTCCAAACACTTATGAGATGTTAGCATGGGACAGGGACCATTCCATGCAGACATAGTGCAGCCACACTAGTTGAAAGCTAAGGGAATTCAGCTCTATGGATGGAGGCAATAGAGAGTGGGCTCAAACACTAGACCCCTTCATGATAGCCTTTTATTTCTTCCATTTTATTACCTTTCCTGGACATGTTTGGGGTTGCTCGTGCTAGCTCTCTTCAAGACAAATCTCTAGAGATGAGCTAACCCTAAGCAGTTCGGATTTCTGGGCCATCTCTGCTGCTAGAGAACTAGGGAATAGCCCATGGTCCAATTTAACTAAGGTATAACCTTAATTGATCAGGGACATCAGCATCCTATAGGTACGATGGAGGTACTGATAATACCTGATAGCACACTATGGCTCAATCCCAGAAAAGTCAGTGAGATACTCTTTTCATGCAGCATAACACAGGAAGATGATGTGAAGTATCTTAGCCTGAGAGAACAGAAACAAAACAAGTGATTGTCCACTTCCCAACAGACCATAACACAGCCAGAGATCACGCCTTTTGTTCTCTGTGTTGAAGCTGGACCATTTCGTAAAAAGGACCACAAGATTCATGCAGCCAGAGACAATGCAGAAAGCAAACACTTTGTTCAGTAGATCAGGGACACAAGGGCTCCCCAGGGTTGGTTGTGTTCTGGTCCATGCATCAAGTACTGATGTAATCCCATAGTTTATCAATAAAAAGTGGTTGAGCAGTCCCAGTAGAACAGATCTGAAGCCAGGATGTCCTTCTTCCACAAATGTCTCTTCTCACAGGGATTCAGAATCGGGGACCTGTTTGACACTCTGTTACCTCACAGCATTTTTTCATTCATCACAGAATCACAGAATGGTTGAGGTTGGAAGGGACTCTGGAGGTCACCTGGTCCACCGCCCCTGCTCAAGCAAGGCTGCCTACAGCTGGTTATACAAGACCACGTCGAGATAGCTTTAAATTTTTCCAGTGGGGGAGACTCCACAACCACTGTGGGCAACCTGTTCCAGCCCTCAGTCACCCTCACAGTAAAAAAGTGTTTCCTGACATTTCAGTTCTGTTGCCTTTTACTTGCACCCCTGCACAACGATTCAGCTTTAACAGCAAATGAAGACTGTCCCTTCATCTTTACTTTGGCAGTGATTGTATCAAATAGCGAATATAGATTCAAAGCTCTTTATAAAAAGAAGGACTTGAAAATCAAAGCTCCTGCTTCCTAACTATTTCAGGAGAGTCATGTCCTCCCTCCAGCCACATAACGAAATGAACCCTTTGCTGTCCATATGCTCAGTGGACCATTAGCACATATCAACTCTAGCTGGTTTTCTCTTCATTTTGAGCAGGTATCTAAGGACTTTCCAGATGTAGGTGCTTACAGCCCACAGGTGTCAGTTACCACACTGGTAGGCTTAATATAGCCCTACATGTTTTCATTGACCTGTAAATTGATCAAGGAATGCTTCAATAGAAGACACACATTCCTTGACAGTATCAGATGGTTAAAAGTACCTT
Organism: Pampusana beccarii; assembly: GCA_013399365.1. Classification (NCBI taxonomy): domain Eukaryota; kingdom Metazoa; phylum Chordata; class Aves; order Columbiformes; family Columbidae; genus Pampusana; species Pampusana beccarii. Next base: position 314,305 of record VWYH01002894.1, read on the forward strand.
ATAAAATAAATATTTAAAAGCATCTAGTAAACACATAGTGTCTTAAATGTTATCTTACTTTACTGGAAGGTTACAAAGGTTAGAAGACATGAAGACAACTAGCAATTACATTAATAATTTTGTTTATTGCACTGAGTTACTTTAGTCGTCCTGAATGAGACTGAATGACCAGTTTGGCAAGTCTCTCTGAAGAATGGGTACTTAACATTTAACAAAAGCATTATTAGTTTGCCCTTTAATACCCCCTGTACTTCAAACCTGACAGCAGTTCAGTATTCAGCCTTCTCTGCACTCAATCTAAATCCCATTAAAGTCAATGCAAGTCTCTCCCATTTTAATGGGATTTAAATCAAGCCTTTAATCCTCAGTGTCTGTGTCACTGAGAGAGAAAATTATGAATGTGAGTTTGTGATGTAGATGCTGCTGCAACGGGAGGTGAATGGTAGCAATCGGTGCAAGTTACTATGAAAAAATATATCTTTGTGTATCTTCTTTATTGATGAAAGCATAAGATCTCGGACCCTATAAGAAAAGCTAAAGCAAAGTAAATATTTACAATGCAAAATCTTTAAGCCCTTCACTCTGCCATATCTACACCTCTGAAGAGATTCATCTGCCTTAATGAACTTGCCTAAAAATTGGAAACTTATCCTTCAGGTTCCCTTCACAGTAAAAGGAGAAGAGTCACATCCAGAGGGTAATTCATTTGATCTGTCTAGGGTGCATATTTTCAGCTGAGATGAACAGCCTTCTTCTGATGCTTGTTTCTCACTATTGATCATACTGGGAAGCTTGAATAGGTAACTCAGACTTTCACATGTCTAATTTTTAGCCATCTATGATTAAGTCAGATATATCTCAGTCCTTACTGGGTTTTTTGAAAACCGTAAGAAGTACCCTTTAAGCCTGGAAAGTAGGTAGTTCAGTGCTGGTGTTCAGTTCCATTTCTAAGGCTAGATGCTACGAGAATAACACACTGGTTTGACTTGCATGAGAAGGCCCTAATTTCTTTTGTTGAACTAAAATGTGTATTTTAGGTAAAACCAACTGCTCTTGTGTACATATTTTGAGTCACCTATTATTTGATTTTTTATTTATTAATTACATATTTATTTTATTAATTCTTTTTATTTATTAATTACATATTATTTGAATTACATATTATTACATATTTGAATTACATATAATATTACATATTATCCGAGCTCTGGTAGAACTTCAGCATTTCTTTAGTGTATGATGCAAATCCTCTCTAATTTTGTAGTTCACAGTCCATAAGTTCAAGGATTGCATTAGCCTTTTTAATCACAGCAGTATATGACGAGCTACTAGATAATTTGGTGTTCACTGAAACTTCTTAGTGCTTTTAGGCATGTTGCTTTTCAAGGCACACATCCTTTACAAGTAATATAGTCTATATTCAGTTTTCCTATAGTGAATTCTTCATAATTAGCTGTATTATGAACTTGTTTCTCTCCACTAAAGAGATTCTGTGAATTTGCTCTGCTGGCAGAGCTATTTTAGCAAAACAAGACAGTAAAGGAGTTTTTTGACCAGTGTGTCTACCACACCTACTGTAATGACCCCAGCTAAGCCAAGATTAGAGCTGGATTTCATGTGGACAGATATATGAGTTTGGGGTGTGTGATTTTTCCCTAGCTCAGCTGAGACATCACACTGGCAGAAAAAATTTCTATAATAGACAAGATTAATAAAAATTAACAAAATTAATAAAATAATCTACTGATGTAGTTGGGGGGGGGGAGGGGGAGGGGACATATATATATATTTATATATGTATATAATACACACATTGCTTTCAGCAAAAAGTATTTTTGGGGATACAAATTGGCAAGCTCCACTAGCAAACACGTTCTTATTCCCTTGTTACACATTTACACACTTCTATACTGCCACATTTCTAAGTCTTTTGTTGTTACAGAAGTGCCATCCCCAAAAATAAGTCTCTTGTTACTTTCACAGTGCTGAAAAAAAAATTATATACCACCTGTTTGAGTCTAGTTGCAATATCAGCTGCATGAATGATCTTTCCTCCTTACTATTTAGTTGTTAATTCTCCATGTTATTGGCAAAATATGACTCCTACCAAAAATTACTATTATGAGAGTTCAGTTGTGGGCTATGTGACGAGGTTGCTTTGTTATATACAATGTAATTATCGAACTATGAACTCTTTGTTCTTTTTCTGCCTCATATTTGAGAAAAAAAATTAAGTTGCAATTGCATAGAAGTCAGATTCTTGTAGTGTCTTCTGAAAGTATAAAAACCACATGCCTAGGACTAAATTCCCACTTGTAAACTATACATGAAATGACGTAAACCTTTGGATCACACAGAAAATGTGTAGTTGTGTTTGAGCAAGAGTATTCTTCAAGCAACTAAGATTTATGTACAGTACGTATATTAATGGGTATGGTTTTAGCTAAGGAAAGAGTTAAGGTGACATAGAAACCTAAGGATCTTGAAAAAGTGGTCGACTTTACTGGTATGAGACAGACTTTTACATAAATCAGAAAAAAAAGTTGTATGCGGTTGAAAGGCTCTAAGACCTTTATAGAAAAATCATGATCAATCAAGGCACCTTTGGGGGAAAAGAAAAAAAATATATAAAAAAATTTTAAAAGTAGGAAGAGTGAAGTAAGAAAAGTACAGAATCAGGAGTCCATTTTTAAATTGTGGGATGACTGAGTGCTTACAGCTCAGCTACCCAACTGGCAGATGTAACCACAGCACCAGCACTAGGTTGCTCGTGTCCTGCCATTACAATGCTTCCTTTTGTCTGATGGCTGCAAATGTTTGACAGCCATTAGAAAGTCATCCGAGGAAATACTTCCTTTCCATGTACAAGATCCTTGTCGTGGATTTTTTAACACTGAGCTTTCTCAGTAATTCAGCTATCATTAGCAAAAGAATGGTTTCTTACAGCCTGCCTCTGCCCTTAAGGGTCTTTTATAAAGAGGACAGAAGCTCTTTGTTGTCACTCCTTCACACGTTATTAACAGAGGTTTAACAGATAGAAGAGGGGCTTGTTACATGCCCGGTGCAATTTGTCTTTTTTTCGGTTCATTCAGATCTTCACCATGTCCACCCAGAAGATGGATTAACCCAGATCCACAGTGACTGTTTCCATACTAAATAGAAAATGAATTGAAAAAGGCAGACAGTGTAATCTCTCCCTATAAAGAACCAAATCAGCTAACGAGACAGTGAATATTCCTGCATGCCAAGCAACATTTTTTTATAAAACAAACCGCTGTTCAACAAATGAAAGTAAAACTCAGTAATATGCAGATATATTATCTTGATAGCTTGATATGATCATCGTTTTGCTTAGTTGATGTTTTTACTCTTTGTCTCTGCTGCCTAATTCTTTCCATGCTCCCTATGCCCACCAGTTGAATAGCACAAAGCAGTAACTTACACTGACTGTTTCTGCTCCTATTGAATTTGGGTCTGACATCTGTGGTGAGGCTATTAGCTGGTGTAAAATAGGATTGCTCTACTGAGGACAGCAAAGTCAGGCTGACTCAACACTAACTGAGCCTCAGTTTCCTCAGTTCTCCCTTTGGCAGGGTCCATGCACCCACAATGACTTGCCACTTTTTAGAATTCTAGCAATGCTTTTGATGAATTTGGGACCCACGCCCAGTATGAATCATAGGCAACTCTCCAGCACCACTGCTCAGGGCAGGAAGTTGCAGATCTTTCCATCAGGGCCCAATGAGTCACTTAGCTTTCTGCGAAAATTTCTGTTGGTTCAGAATTTCATAAAGGGGTGATGAAAACCAAAGAGACACATACATAAAAAGGGCGTTTGCAACAGGGGAGCCAGTGCTGCGCATCATGCTGATGTACTGAAAACTTCTGTGACCTCTTGAAAGTCAAGAGCTCTCGGCCTAAGAAATATTGAGTGTCTGAATGTTGAAACTTAGAGTCAACATTGCTTAAGCTCAGCTTATCCGGGAAATAGTATCTAACCTACCTCTTTTCTTAAAGAGCTGATTACACATTCCATTTTATTTGGTAATAAAATTAATTCCTGAAGAGTCTCATCCTCTCCCACCCCCTGTTGTGGTTCTCCATCCTACTCTGTGCTCAGGAAACATCACAGGGATGCACCAGATCTCTACAATGACCTAGACAAACACTACAAAGTGCTTACACAACAACAAGAAAACAAACCACAAAAACCACCACAAACAAACAAAAAATAACCAAACCCTGCCCCGCCCCCCCCAACCTACGAAAACCTACTGCCTGCAAAACATAACTATTGCAGATTTGGAAAAAGTTGAAGTGAAGGAGCAAGCAGTCATGAGTGGACAGGAACATTTCAAGACAATTTCAGCACTGAAAAAAGAAATCTGTAATGCACAACTATGATTAAAAAAAAAAAAAAGAAAAAAGAAGCATATGGGTATATGAGAAGCATTTAAATCTTCTATATTAAGAATAGTGCAGTGCAGGTCTAGTGGTCTTCTTCACAGGGAATGAATAGTTAGGGGATATTCTCTCCCTACAGGTAAAGTTCTTCCAAATACGTGATCAGTTTGAGCGACCTCCTTGATTCAAGGAGTGTAAAAGTCTCAGAGCCGGCACAAGTAGGGTTGTGAGTGTGCATTTCAAGACATTCGTAAACAGCCTGGCAAAGAGAGGCAACGGCATGGCGGTGAAGCCTGTGGATGATATGAAGCCATTTAAGGCAATGCAAGCAAAGGCAAAGTGTAGAGAACCACAGAAGCACTGTAAGCAGCTGAGCAGTAAAAGGGCAGGCGGAATTCAGTGCAGATAAATGCGAAGTCATGGGGGAAGCTGTTTGGAAAAACAGACCTAGTATCACATGTAAACTCGGTGCTCAAGAAAGAGGTAGAATATTAGGAAATGTTAGGAAGGGAATATCAAACAGAACAGAAAATGTCTTTATGTCATTGTTTAAATCCATCGTTCACCCACACCTTGAATAAATACTGTGCACAGCTTTGATACCTGCATCACAGTAAGGATAGTAGGAACTGGCAATGACTTGCCTTGTTTTTTCCCTTCCCTCCATGGCCGCATACAGACACAGCTAGGGCAGGGTTCCGTGCTAGAGAGACTCTTTGAACCACTCCTATGCCCTTACATGTGTGTGGAGATCATGTTATGACTGAGAGCTACTGCTCTGAGAAGAGAGTGTTGGCAGCCAATTCCAGCTAAAAAATGTAATTTGGCAAAGGTTTACCTGTTGTGTACTTGACACTGTACTTCTATGTGAGGACAGAGGGGATGAAGAATTGATCACAAAAAGAGCATTTGAAACACTCTACATACGGTACCACCTCGAGTATAAACATCAATCAGCCTGAACAACTTGCCATTCCGCCTATACAGATATAAAGTTGAATGTTTATGCATATGGAAGTAATGCTATATTATACAATAACTGCTCAGTACTGTGATCAAGGTTAAAATATGGCTCAGATATATCTTCAATGGCTGTGACCAAACAATGACAGGTACAGAAGTGGATTACAATTGTGTAAAGCAGCGCTCTAACTGGGTTATAAAACAGCTTGAGGCTGCTACACAGACATTCTCCCATGCCCAGTTCAAGAACACCCCAGCTTTCCCACAGCTCCTTACAATGCCAGCAGTGCAGCACCAGTTCTGGAAAGCTCACAAGCAAATTTATTTGAATGCTCAGCTGCAAACGGTTGCAAATCCCATGAGAATCTGATTATTTCCTCTTTGTATCAGCCATGTTCATTACATGAGAAAGTACAAGCAATTCAAATGATCTATTTCTGCTGTTGAAAATAAAATGTCATTTTCAGATCTCTGAAAATATCAAGGACTCCGGTAACACCAACAGTGCCCTATTGTTGGTAACAGTTGCAAGTAACACACACCCTATTCACTTGACTGCTCGAACTCTAAGGGACATATTCTATTCCTCATTCTGCTTCTCCTCCACTCAGCTGCTAAAATGACAAAAGGAGGCCAGCTGAACACTACGGGCATTTTTATGGAGTATGAAGCCGACGCCTTCACATGGTCTCAGGAAAACAGCAGTGGAGACACACTCAACTGCTTCATAGCATCTGAGCAATATGGAGATATAGGTTGGACTAAGAGAAATCAGCATAAACTCACATCAACTGAGTACTGATATTCTGGGCATCAACTGGGAAAAACAAGTTCAAAGCTAAGCAAGACCCTGATCAAAGCAGTGGTGACTCCTGGTGGAAGAAGGTCTAACTGATGTTCAGCAGCAGGGAGAACAGTTTTTCTAAAATGGGATCTGTGAAAAGTATTTATTTCAGAAACAGGGAGTGTACTCAATATAGTCAGTATGGCAGTAACCATGAAATAGCCTCAGGTATATATTAAAAAAAATAACCTACTCTTAACAAAAAGCAACATTCCTAGTGAAAAATACGTCAAAAATAAACCACCTTATCCAGAATAACAGTAGAAAAGATAAGGACTGTTACCTCTGTAACATCATTCGCTGTACAGAGATCTTAGACAATCTGAGACCCTGAGCAGTCAATGAGCATGTAGCTAATAAAAAAGCTGCAGCATTGGTTCATCCCTGTGCTGGTGTCTAACCCAGGATTGCACAGCAAAGGGAGAGGAAGCTTCCTGAAGCATAAGAAGTAATGTCAGGAATAGAAGACTCAAGCCCTGGGGCCTCTTCAGCCTCATAGAGTCTTTAGGCAGAGCCACCACCTTCTTCTTTGTGTGTTTTCAAGCGAAATTAGCGAATTAGTTTGAACGAATCGGATCACTGTCAATCAGCCTTGATCAGAGGCAATTTCTGAATTTCAGGTTCACACAGGTCTAGAGTGGGAAACTTCTGACAATACATGGGATCTTGCATTTTTGGTCCTCAGGGAACTCTGCACTGCATCTAATAAAATGTTTTCAAGGGCTGCCAGCTATGTATTGTAGGCATCTTTAATTTTTCTTTTGAATGTTGCTATCAAAACTCAACCTAAATCCACCTGAATACGTCTCAAATCCCAATGTGAACATTCTAATTTGACACTGGGAGTGTCTTTCTGCACCTGAGCATAATTCCAAACTATACCCATTCTTAAAATGCGTTGAGCAAAATTGCACAAATGCATTGTTATTGCAGAGAAAGTGGTACATGTAAGAAGATCACACATGCTCTGCTGGTGCTTTTCTCTCATTCAGGATGACAGAGTTTAGAGAAACCCTCCCTTAAATTATGTTATTTGATTAGTTGCCTGAATCTATGTAAAATAAATCCAGAACATATGGCCTGGACGAAAGGCTGTTCACAGTGAACAATATCTAGCTGAGACTCCATTTAAATATCTTAGTGAAGTCAACCGGGTAATCATAAAGTACTATTCATATACAGTACATATGCGGGAACCAGAAGCATTCTCTCTTGAAGAAAAATCTCATTAAAAACACTGTTGTATTTCTTCTACAATTGGAAGCAGATCATCATACCAAGCAGAGGGTTCAAGTCTGAACTCAGAAGGGAAAGCAGGAAAAAGAAGGAAAAACAACAGCAATGACCTCCCTCTTATACTTTAGGAAATGCTTGTTTGAAGAGTTGCATGAGAACATACAATGTTTTTAGTTTCTTATCAGCCTGGACCAAGCTCAAACCAATGACCTCAAGGTTAAAAGCCCTACATGTCTTTTCCATGTTCCTAAACAATCCAACCCTTCCTACTAATAAAGTGTTATTCAGAAGCCCACACCACTGAATTACATATACCTTGTAAAAACAATTAAGTCTAAACAATCAACTGACAATCAGACTGTCAAGTCTCTATTCCCTCAAAGAGCAGGCACGAAGAAAAGGAGTCTGATGCTCAGCTGCTCTGAAGCCTGAGGCAGTGAAGTGATACCTGTTTAAAGCAGATAAGGGTCTGGTATTTGGTGATTAATAAATTGTATGTTTTAAGGACGGATCATTCATTAGGTATATACATGGGAGACGCTCCAGAGTATCTATTCTTGAATGAGCTATGAATCTCTTAAATTACCATGTCATTTAACTTCTTAATCTTTCAGTTTTCACCCTGGCAGATGGAAATGAAACTCATCTTCACTGTTGCAAGTTTCATCAGTGCCAAACAGAGGCTACTTCATAGGTGGGTCTCCTACAGTGCTACTCATTTTTTGGTGAATAATACTCTTATTGCACATACTTTTTCCTTCCTGTGTTTACAACTGATGTTTGTCTGATATATGAAACATCACATTCTGAGTGGGGTAAGCTACTTACCTGTGAGTAGGGTTCACCAAGATGTGGTAGTTGGAAACCTCTTCCCTCTGGGTACACAAACCCATCAGATGCCTAAGCTCAAATGACTTTTCTCTCCAGCAGTCTCAATATTGTGTGTGCATCTTCTCTTGCGTCTCATGCAGACAGTATAGACAGGTGGGCATTTTCTGCTCCCCCATTTCCTCACAACCACAGGATCCCAGAGTGTGAATGACTCCAAGGAAGAAGACCAAAAAAAAAAAAACAGTTATAAAATGTATATGATTACAGCATAAGAGCTCCATTCATAAGTAAGTCCCATCTCTGGACGTTTGTTCATTCCACTTTGGATGACCCCAGTGCCTACAGGTGTGTCTGAGGTCTCTGTGAGCAGGGAATTGCTTTGCCAAGGAAGAGTGTGTGTGTGTGTTTTTGTGTGTGTGTGCAAGAGCAGACCTAGCCCAAAATCCATCCTGGGAAAGTACAGTGGGCATACCTGGCATGGTTTGCATAGCAGAGGGGCTATATGAGCGACTTGTGTGGGAGGAGGAGGCCATGAACCATCCTATGCAATCACACCCAGTTCCAGACAGCTCACCAACCAACCCAACCTCTGCCAAACCTCAGCTGGTCAGAGGACCACATGGTGCCTCTGCTCAGACATATGTAAGAAAGGGCAGTAGCTGCTGGGTGCCCAAAGAGAGGCATGTGAGGAGACCCAAAAGGAGACACAGGAAGATACAGTAGGAGGCACACAGAAGGGGACATTAGGGGGGGCATGGATGGAGGTGCACTCTTGAAGGAAGAACTGCTTGCCAGAGGACTGCAGCCCATGGATAAGCCTGTGCTGGAGTAGATACTCCTCTGAAAGGACTGCAGCCCATGGAGAAACCCACACTGGAGCAGAGGAATAAGAGCAAAACCCAGGAGCAACAGCAGGAAACCACTGTGCACTGATCCCAACCTCCTGTGCCACCTGTTGCCTCACTGAAAGAACCAAGAGCTGTCTTGACTGACTTTGAGCCTGGGAAAAGGGATGGGAAGGTGTTTTCCCCATGTTTGCTTAACTGTTTGTTTTGTTTCTCAATACCCAAATCTGTAATTAAGAGTTCATGTTGATTGGCTAAAAATTCCATCGAGTTAAAGTTGCAGCAGCAAGACTGTTTTGCCCACAACAGGACAGGAGAAATTGACTTCAGTTGAGGTCCTGGAAAGGAACAGAGGAGGTGGCAGCACCTCCACAAGTCCTTTATGCCATTAGCACTAGGAAAGAGAAGCATCTGTTTCTGATCCCATCCATGAAATCCATGTTGGCCCTTTGGTACACCAGCAGTGGAGGTAGAACTAATTTCATCTGGATAATGTCATAGTGCCTTCTTCCATTAACTCTCCACTTATATAGTAAACATACTCAGTTTCACTCTTTCTGAGGGCTGTTATTTTATTTCTGATCAGGATACACAAGTATTCCTCTTTTTTCCCTTTTTCCTAGTAGTCAACAATTGTGTGAGAAAGACAGATGAAACAGATGAAACAACAAAAAACATATGGTGTATAGCCTGGATGTATATTTCCATCCATGTGTCTTCTTTTGCATTTGTTTCAAAATTCTGAGCATCTGGCGTTTCTAGCCTTAAAAAAAAAAAAAAAAAAAAAAAAAAAAAAAAAAAAAAAAAAAAAAAAAAGGATGCAAGGGACTGTTAGGAAAAACCTGGCCTGGATCAGTTGGTGGTATTTCATGAAAGTCCTAAGTTTGATGCAGATAGACAAACAGCCCATTCTCAGTAGGCGTAATGTAGACAGAGTGTAAGGAGGCAAGTTACTGTTGTCTACAGTAACCCACAGATCCAACTCAGTCTAGATGAGTCGAAAAGACTCCACTGTAGCATAAAAAAGTACATCAAAGAATAACCACACCTCGTAATGACGTCAGCATTTCAGAGATAGGCACTTTTAAAAGGTTAAAAGATAAATTGTCTTTTTACAACTCTTTTCCGTGTAGCTACATCAAGAAGTCAGACTATCTTGTTACATCAATTAACTTGACAACTCTATCGGGTAAATTATGAAACAAGTCTTCTTTGCATTACTTTCTGCATACTTGAATTCATCCTATAATAGAGTTGCTCATTAAAGCACATACTGCATCTGAAAATTTCAGTATTTCCAGTTTAGCGAAATTTTTGTTTAACTAATTCAGTTCTCTGTGTTTGGCTGTAAACATTACATTTATTAATATTAACATAGTTTAGATCAAAATGCTATTTAATTACCTAAAATGTCACTTTATTACAAAGAAAGGTAGTTCAATATATAGGAAAATGAATGTGTAATTACTAAGATGTTACGATGCTGAATGAGTTGAGGGAATGACATTAATATTACAGGGACACATTCCAAAAGACAGTAGTTGAAAGAGCTTTGTGTCATTAACTTTATTGGGAGGCCTTCCAAAAAACTCAAGTTTAAAGAACTCATGCCATTAATATAATTGGGAGTCATTCCAAAAAAGCAATAGTTGGAAGAGCTTCTTGTAGAATTATTTATTTGATAGTTTAAGCAGATAAGTTAACCCTTTTGGTATTAGGTGCTGGATTTTGACAGCAATTCGCCATACTGATGGTTCTTATAAAGGGAGCTGGGGTATCCTGGACTAATATTCACTAAATGCTGAAGTTAACTACTTGAAATTAGGAAAGTGTTTTTCTCACTTCTCCAAGCTCCTTTGAATATCTTTTTAATGTTCTTTTTTCATGGCACGTATTTGTCACTGATGCATTGTTACTATAACTTTTTCATTTGAAGTACTCTTTTTCTGCCAGGACAGGTCATGCCCCTGCAGACAATTTCTTAATATTTTTAATTTACTGTCCAGTGCTTCTGCAGTGATAGTAGCTTGAAATGTTCACTCCTTCCAAAAATGCATTTGCATGACTGTCTCGCACAGGATCCTCTCTGTGTGCTTCTCTGTGAATCCACTACTAGGAAATTTTCCTTCAGTCTCTTACGTACTGAGGGAGATACCTTGCATGTTTGTTATGCTGGATAATATCACGTCATAGTTCTGTTCTATTTCCACATCTTTTCATACCCCTCTCAGCTCTTGGCTCAGATAATTTTGGGTCAGGGTCTGTGTTTTCTGTGCTTGTTAGAAGAGCACTGCATATAGAGGAGTCCTGGCCATTGCAGAATTCCAAATAGTGTTGTATCTATACTGTTGTATTGCTCTGTCCCCTCTTTCACACTCAGGTCTTAGTCCTTTGGTCTTCCTGACTACACACACATTATTCATCACCCAAGATCCCAAGATCCAATTGTGGAGCAGCATTGGAAGGGCAGGAGCCTAAACAGTTCCCTTGCAAAAAAAAAAAAAAAAAAAATTGCAAGCATGAAGTGGAAAACAGTGCATGACAGGTTTTTGTTCCTACATAAAATAGAAAAAGAAATCCTGGCAGATCTGGCTTCTTCGGCCTGCAGGCATCATGGCCTTGTGTGCCCTTCCTGATTCTCATGCTATAGACCAAAACAACATGTCTTACTTAGCCTTGGCAACACGTTACCAAACATTCCTGTGTTAGATTGTGAAGCAGCTGTCTCGTTTGTGTCCATTGCTGAATAGAACGATGCTAAACAGCATTTAAAGAGGGGTCAAGAGATCAACACTCACGGTTTCACCAGTCCAAATCCAGTAAAACAGCATCCAAGGCCAAAGAAATAAACTGGAATTTGAGGGAAATTTCAGTGTTTCCAAAATATGCACAACAGCTTGGATGGCGAAGTAGCTATCCAACATGCCAATGATCTCATGTGCTCAGACCACGCCCTATACAATGGTGCCAGAATTCAAGAGACAGGTCTGTGTCTCAGCATCTCCAGACACCCCAGGGCACAGTTGTGCAACATCCCACAGAAGTAGCCTCCAGATAGTGGTAACTATGGTGATGAGGGAGAAGTGGACAGGCACATGGTCATGGCATTCATGAATCTCTTCAATGATCAGCAATGCTCTGCAGGACCAGGGAGTGATGCCCCTACCAATTCACACATTTGTAGGTCCTCACACGGGGAAATCTGGGGGAAAGTGTCCCTTTAGTGTCTTACATGCACAGTGGGAAGATGCACTTTCTGCTTCAGAGAGGTCTAGAGCACACCAGTGCATGGGGATGGACAGTTGGCAGAAGAGTCTTGCTTACCTTTCCTCTGAGTTACCTGGTAGGGAACTTTCTCCCTCCAAACTGGCTTGAGGTGGACAGCCCCCCAAGGCCACTTTTTGTCCATAGCAGAAAGGCACTGGTGATGGCATGTTGCTGCTGCAGGACAGGCATGAACTCCCCTCAAATAACTTTGTATGTTCCCATACTTACCCTAAAGTTTTAGAGGTACTTTGAACATCCCAAATTTAAAGTATAATGCTGCCATCAGAGAGTGCCCTCCTCATCAAAAACTGCTGCTTGACAACAAAGACTGTGGCTGCCTCCCCGACAAAGTGAGATAAAGGGTAATATCCCAGTCAAAACAGCCTTGTCTCATGGCATCTGAAATTAGAGAGGTCTGTCTTGCCAGGGTCTACTCATCCCATGCTATACATCTTTGCTCCAACACATGGGGTGCGAACAAACCTGAAATATTCTTCCCAGTTAAAGGCATAACACTTCCACTAACAACATCAGCGGCCACAGCAATGGACAAATTAAGTAGCAAGTCCAAATAAGAGTTTAAGTGTCTGTCTCTGTCATATAGAGAACTGGAGATATTTAAAACTCAATAGGATAAGATCCTGAGCAGCCTGATCTAAGCTGACCCTGCTTCAAGCAGAGAGTTGTATCCAAGGACATAAAGAGGTGTCTTCCAACTTAAATTACTCTTCGATTCAGTGATTTTAACACGTATCTATGATAGAATATCATCACATTCAATGTAGGAAAAAAACAATCACCTAAATTAAAAGAACAAATGAAATCATTGCTAGTGACTGTGATGGTACAATGTAAAGCTTGAAAGTTCTTCAAAGGCTGAACATTCTTTCCCTCTGTCTTCACTGCGTATGTGGTAAATAGAATGTGTATAACAGACAGCATGGACTAAATTTCAAACTACTGTTTATGTATTCTTCCTTCTGGTAAATCATTCACTATACAAGATACATTGTGACAAATAATCTATGTAGCATGAGATTACAATCTTTTCATAACAGTCTACATCTTGAACTAATTTTCAAAGGATGATGCAGATATCTGTAGACTTAAACATTAAATCCTGTTCTCTAGTCTCTCTTTTAAGGACAAAGTGTATTTGCAGCTGCATTCAGATAGGAGATCTTTTAGTGATGCTGGAGAGCAGCTCCGTGGGGAGAGATCTGGGGGTTCTGGTCAACAGCAAGTTGAACATGAGCCAACAGTGTGCCCTGGCAGCCAAGAGGAACAACCGTGTCCTGGGTGCATCCAGCACAGCATTGCCAGCCGGGTAGGGAGGGGATTGTCCCGCTCTGCTCTGCACTGGTGCGGCCTCACCTGGAGCAATGTGTGCAGTTCTGGGAGACACAGGATAAAAAGGATATAAAGCTACTGGAGAGTGTCCAGAAGAAGGGTACGAAGCTGGTGAAGGGTTTGGAGGGGAAGCCGTATGAAGAGTGGCTGAAGTCATTTGGTTTGTTCAGCCTGGAGGAGAGGAGACTGAGGGGAGACCTCATGGTGGCTACAGCTTCATCACAAGGGGAGGAGGAGGGGCAGGTGCTGAGCTCTTCTCTCTGGTGACCAATGACAGAACCCAAGGGAATGTCAGGAAGATGTGCCAGAGGAGGTTCAGGTTGGACATTAGGAAAAGGTTCTTCACCCAGAGGGTGGTGGACACTGGCACAGGCTCCCCAGGGAGGTGTCACGGCCCCAAGCCTGACAGTGTTCAAGAAGAGACCGGACAAGGCCCTCAGACACATGGTGTGAACTGTGGGGTTGTCACATGCAGGGACAGGAGTTGGACTCAATAATCCTTATGGGTCCCTTCCAACATTCTATGATTCTATGACAGTCTTAAGTGCAACCATACATATCCAAACACAAGAGTCTGTATCATACAAACATCTCTCTGGTGTCCAACACATAGGAACGTGCTGCCTCCCCTTTGTCATCACAATCTCTGAGTCTGTTCTTTCTCCCTCAATGTTTTGTGTTGATACACATACATTTGGTACGCATATAATATGCAGACCTAATAGAAGTTCACACTGCACCATATAAACCATTAAGAAACATGGAATTTATCTCAGTTGTGTAAATATGCAATCAGAGAAAGTCTCAGGACCACAGAACTCAGAAAATACATACACAAGACAGACAAGGGGTAGAGGAAAGGAAGAACACACAAGAACAGCAAACAACGTGGTAGTAGCAAATATTATCTCTGTTAGTACTGTTATTATTGGCTTTATTTGTTGCCTAAATCTTTTCAGTGGAGTTCTGAGAGGAATTAAGCAGGTAGAAAAAAAAAAAAAAGGAGTAAATCTGTGAGAGCCCATGGAAAAATCTGTATGGACCACAGGCTATGCAGAGTTACGCTTTCAGCTTTTCCAGTTTCTGCAGTGGCTCTGTCAGCTTGACTCATTGGTTGTCTCAGGTCTGCTGCTTGTTTTGTAGGTTTTAAAACCTGTATAGCAAAGGAAGGAAGACATCTAAGCTCTGTCCAGTTTACCACCTGGGTGGGCAGTGATGTACTCCCAGATGGACACATCACGATCTGTTTAACCACAGTAACTTCTGCTCAGCCCTCGTTCCTAGCTTTCATTTCAACCTAAGTAAACTGGGAAAGCTGTGTATCTTCGTCATCTCAGTCCTAGATGCACTTCTAGGCCTGGTCATCTAGACATAGTCCTAGTGATCCCTAGTCCATACATTTTGGTTTGGAAGGTTATACAACTTTGCAAAGATCTTTAAGCATCAGTTGCCTATGCAGAGAATAGACAAAAAGGACGAGTACTAGCTAAAGATAAGACCTTTAAAAAATAACAAAAGAAATTAACCGAGGGTGGCTCTATCAGTGCAAGAGGGACTATCAGACCCAGGTGGAATTTTCAGTTTAAGGACACTCTTGCTTTTATAAAAACAACAAAACCAGCAGCAAACAAAACAAACAAATGAACAGACAAACAAACAACAACCACAAGTAAACAAACAACAAAACAAACAAACAACAATAAAATGACCAAAAAAACCCCCCAAACCAAAAACAACAAAAAAACAGGGAGGGAAAAAAATACCAAAACAGAACCATTATACAGGTCATTTAAGGATTGAAAAACCTAAGAAGACAACCAGAATGCTTTATATTGGCTCAGCTGAGGAGAGATATTGAGGAAACTTTTGAGATGTGTTACATATGCCAGAAGAACAAGCCAAGTCAAGCAAAATAGCCCTGTTGGTGGCACAGTAAAAATTGTTCCTCTGGAGCAAAATAGGCTTAGTTTTATTTAGATTGGCCAAGATAATAAATGTACTTTTTTTCTGGACTGACTTTACTAAGAAGCAGTATTTTGTGAATACTTTTGTGAATAGACAAGTTACTGCTAGTGTGCCCTTAGTCGTAACCCAACAGTGACTTTGAAAAAGTTTACTACAATTAAATTACAGGATGTAACTAAATACAGGTTTCCACCTGTAGGTATTTGTTTTAGTAGACAGGAGGAATTATAATGTGTTTATGGATGATAGAAGCTGATGTCAGAGTTTGGTGGAAGCATAAATACAGCTATATGCAATATAATCAGATGGTCATGGAGTTCTCAACGATCCCTTGACTCAAAACACCATATATGTACATGATGGAAATCAGTGATCAGAAAACAAAGGAGATGGAAGAAGCACAAAGTCCAATTAAAAGTGTCTCATGTCATGCACTGTAATCATATGACAATCGATCAAATTTCCCCAACATCCCACTTTTTACAATTTATCATGTAGCTAGACCCAGCCCTGTAAACTCAGATGGACTCTGATACAGTTGTCCCACATGCTTATGAGATTGGTGTCAATAGACAAATGCCAATATCTCCAGTTTCAGGAGAGGAGGTAAGAGTCATTCAGCCTGATTTTTTTTCTTTGACTTAGGTATGATTAGGCAGTTTTTACAGCAGAGAAGACAGCTAAATCCCGGGTCTTTAATACTATTTAAAAAACAGAGAAAGAATGACCAACAAAAACCCCCTTACAATTTCCTATTAAGAGTAGTTTTGATATTTCAAGAGAGACCTGCCAGTGACAGGCACCTCAGAGACTAATCAAAAGCAGTGATCAACCTCAACACATGATAATAATTTTATGTAGTAAGTTCATTACAAATATTTGGAAGTAAGCGCCATGTATGTTGCCTAAGGACTGATAGTGTAAGTGCTTTGGTCAGGAGGCTGAGCAAAGATCAGCCTCTCTAAGAGAGCCTTGTGTGTGTGGAAACTCTCTTAGATTATATCCCTTTGCTGGCATAGAGGAGAAAGAGGGGAAGCTGGAGGAATGAATGAATGAACACACTTAAGCATGTTTTATATTCATTTCATGTGTATATTTATCTAAAAATTCATACAAACAAATATATTATGTAACTGCAACTCTAGTAAAAGGCTTCCTAATCCTTCATCCTAAATTGGGAGAATAAAGCCCAGGACTTGACACCTGGGTGGTCCAACAGTGAGTGACATATAACCAAAAGAAGTAACCAGAGTTCTAAATCTCTTGCCAGAAAGAGAAGGACTCAAACTAGTAGCTGTGTACTTCAGGGAAAGAGCTGTACATTGTTTCTGCTTCTTTGCTTCCCATCCCTCCCTTCCTCCTTCCTTTTTTTTCCGCAAAACACTGTTTAATTAATCTGCTCATCTGTTTGGTTCATCACATACAGCTGCAGAAGTATTTGTCCAGACAAACTAGGTTTATTTTCCCAGGCTTCCAGGCGAATATTCAAATCCGTTTTAGTAAAGAGACTTCTAGAAGCCTTTTGTTGCTGCCAATGCCTGACAAAAAGATTACTGTTATTAAGTTTTATCTGGGAAAATAAGCTGTGGTGTATGAAATCTTACCTTTCAAGGGTTCATCTTGGGAAATGTGTCACTGATCTAAAAGGATCTCTCTCTATTACCACAGACCCTGAGGTTACATCTAAACTGCTCAACAAGGTGTCACTTTGGCTGGCCTGATGGCCGGGTGGCACCAGCTTGCTTACCTCAAACCGGCTTAGGGTTAGTCTCCTAGACATTTGTGTTGGAGATGGCTAGTCGAAGCAGTCCAAAACAAATCCAGGGAACGAGGTAGGAACTAAGTGATGTAGATCATCTTGGGTATAGTGCTTGAGCTCCTTCCCCAGCCCTCTTCCGTTCAGCAGTGATGACTGAGCCGTACCCTCTACCTTTCAACATCTACTGTGGAAGTGAGATGGCACCAACATACAACTAATGGGTGTCTGCACCCTTTTAGAGAAAGCTCAGAAACAGCTTAGTACTAGGTCTCACCACGTGCCAGGGGGACCAGGCAGGGTTGGAGTCATATGGTTTCATTTTGAGCTGCAGGAGAGAAAAGCAAAGAGAGCAGAGGGAGCACAGCTAAGTGCTGCACCTGAGGTGTTAACCAGAAACCACAGCAACCAAGTCAGGAGAGTATCAGATGCAAGGAAGAGCAGAGTCTGTCCGAGCAATATCGAAAGGTTGATTCTGAGCTCATACCACTTTCAGGCACCAATGACAATTGCAAAGAGCTGCAGTAGTGCAGAATGAGAAAGCAAATGAAGTCACTCAAACTGGGACAGAATAGAGGAGGTAGCTCTGCCAGCTGCTTTGGATTGTTTCTCTGAAAGCTTTGGTTATTCCAAGCTATTACCTGTACGGAGATCCTAGTACGTGGCTTTTAACTAAGGCAGTCAGATCACAGCCTTGCACCGTAGTTTACTTCTCTGTGTGCAGTGTGCTGCACCGTTCACAGGACATACAGCAAAGCCCCAGGGAGTCTGGGGCAAGTAGTTCTGTGGAAGCTGACACCGACGCTAAAATTCCCGAGTCTAGTTTTTAGCAGGAATGGTGCTGACAGCCCTTTGGAAGGGTCTTATGATTAGGCATCTCAAGACTGTCAGCCAGCCTGCCCAGAGCTGGCTTTGAATGATCCCATTGCATTCATCTTTCCAGGTCACCTTTTGACGGATGGTTTGTTTATCCAGATAATCTCCCTGTGAGAGTAGCTCTACTGCCAAAGCAAGAAAGTGCCTGAGTTGTCACCTCAAAGTCTGTACTATACTCGTGCTCTTTCGGTTTAATGCAGATTTAGAAAATGCTCCAGGCACTGTAGAGCATTCAAAGGACTTCTAGCCTGTGACAGAGCTCATTTCTTGACCAAAACTTGCTAGAAGTATTGCATTACATGAATGGTCAGCTGCAAGTTTGTATCCTGTGGTGTTTTCTTTTGGACATGGAAACATGGCGATTTTGAAAAAACAAAGCAAAACAACTCTACTGCGTTGGTCATACTTCTTACAGATGTTATTAATTGCCCTCTGTGACAGAAAAATATTTTTCCTCATGAAAAGTCTCTTACAAACACGATACAGAGATTCTTTAAAATAATATTTTTATCACGCCTTCAGGCATTACCTTTCTATAAAATTTTGGAAAGTACTAGGTGTACTGTCATGTCACAGAATACCATCTGACTAGCAGTAAAAATAAACCAACGTACGGAGTATCCCTGTCCTGCAGAGCTGCTTGCGGCACTGCATAGCTTAATATAAACATCCTAAAATATATAAACATGTACTGATTAAAACCTACTACTTAAAATTCAAACAAATGAGAACAAAGTGAGCATGAAAAAAGGTTTTATGAGCTAAATAAACACAAAGTCACTGTTGTTTAGAATTAACATATTCAAGTTCATCTAACTGGTACTAGATAAATTACTTTAACACAAAGCCCAGGTCTGGCATCTGTACACAGGTTGGAAAAATTTTCTTAATAAATAATTCTACCACTTTAAAATGAGACTAATCACTAAAACACTCCTCCATATGCCTTCTAATAAAAAAAAAATGGCTTCCACAAGTCAGGTCAAAAGCTATTACAATCATCTTCTTTTTTTTTTTTTTTTTTCTGAAAAAGTTCTGTTAAATTGCATCCTAGCTCTCTAGACAACACTGACAGTAGTAGTTATATGTGCTTTGATTATAATGGGAGCTTAGACATTCAGTTCACTAGGCATCTACAGTCTGATACTAAATCCCACCCCTAAGCAGCTTCAGTGGTGAAAACCTGAGAATTTAGGACTCCTTTCAATAGCTCAAATAGAACAGGGCATCATGCTGGGCCTCCCGCCCTCCACTGGGGAAGAGCACAGACCTCCCACAAGTCCTGTACTTTATCCACCAGTCTCACGTGGATGGCTCAAGACGCCCTATGGCAACAGGCAATTATGTTAAGACAAATGAATTTGTTCCTACCTGTCAACCGTTAGATGAGATGAACAATATCACGGAACTGCCCGCTTCTCTCTACTGAGTATAGAGAAAGAGTAGCTGGTGGCTCAGGTATGGAAACTGAGCAGAAGAGTCCTGCTGCAGACGATTTGTGTAAGGGTGGTGGTGACTCAACAGCAGCTGGAGGATGAGCTTTTCCCATTTGAAAAAACCTGAAGGTACATCTCCTTGAAAAGAGAACAAGTAAAGCACCAATGTCATTTCCTACCTGTGCCTCTTGTCCTGGAGAGAGGGAACTTTTCTTAATACCAAGCTTACATTTTCCAGCTACATTTCAGTGTTTCCATGTGTCAGTAGCCATGGATTACCTGCTCATATAAAAGCCCCTGTGTTGCTGTTTGCCCTTCATGTTTTCCTTGGCCTTACAGGATGACTGGTGCAGCTACTCTCCAGGTATAACCTCAACCCAAGGAACTCGGTTTTGTGGCAGGGCACACTGCAGTTTCCAAACTTCACGTCTATTAATGAAGAGCACGTATTTCAGAAGAGCTCTGGGGAACGAATGTTAAAACACACTCAAAAAACTCCAAAAACATCAAACAGCAAGAAATTACATCCAGCCATAAGGAATTTTGAAATAGAAATGTAGCAAGGAACTCATATAGCCACTTAAGGATCTCATTCTTAATAACCTGGGTTTTATGGTGTGTTATATTGAAAGGAGAGGTTAACAAGGATGGGGAAATCATGTATGTTTGTATACACTGAAACTAGCTAGAAGCTTCCTCATGTTCATGGAAAAGCACCATGTAAACCAAGGTAAGAGGGCTGGAAAAATGTGGTTTTCATAGTAAAAATCATAGTTTAAAAATTATAGCAAAAATCACTTTCACCTGATGATTAATATCTTGTGTTAATCCCCAGGAAATCCGGTTTTGTACCTTCTTTTTATATCTTGACAACTTTTCCAGATTAAGTTTTTTTTTAATTTTCTTTAACTTAAGTGCCAAGAGTTTTTATGTTCTATAACCAGTCTTTTCAGGAAGAGTCAAAATTCCAGCACTGTCTTTTCCCTAAAAATCACTCAACCCTCATTCTCCCCTATGATGCTGAAAAATCTATTGTTTTTCATTACTCCGAGTAATATCTCAAGGGCCATCCTCCCACCCTGGAGGGATGACAGAGAATTTGTCTTGATTTTGCTTCTCTGCTTCCTAAAAATGATTATGTTTTCTCAGAGTCTTTTAATCAATGGCTCTTTCATCTGCTGAAATATTATGGATAATTTAAAATATTTCTACAAGCTCTCTTTCCCGAGACCTATCTGCTGTTGGTTGCTTTGAATTCTCTAAGTTTTCGAAGCATATGATAGCCACTAGGTTTTCCATTTTCTCCATTGGACATGCTTTGTCTACATCAGATCCAGTACTTTGTCAGAACATATCAGTTGATATAAAATCTGAATGTAGAATAATAGAGCCAAGTTTCATCATCTCTAGTTATTAATACCTAGGTGAGGAAGCTGAGGCAGGATGTAAATATCTGATGCTCATCTATAGTCAATTGAGAGAAGTAAGCATTTCAGAAAGACTGGATTGCCTTCCTGATATGTACTTCCCTCTATGGATTACATAAGGAGATGACATTCATATTTTAGATAATGTAGTATACACGACTTTCATGGGAAAACATACAAGAAAAAAAAAAATATACTTTTAACATAAAGTAAAACAGTCAAGTTAAAGCCAAGAACCTCTTGTGGATGTACCTCTATTTATTTTGTGTATATTACAGGAAAAACAAAGCGATTGTACTGCTGTCAGGCTGAGGTAGCTAGTGTGATTAATGTCAAGCCTTGAATTTCAAGGTAAGATCTTAAAATCTTTTAAAAAACTATCTATATAAAACCTAATAAACACATTGCTTATGTTAAACCAAAAATGCTGCTACAGACCTGTGGATCCTCTGATTCTTTCACATTTCTGCTGCAAGCCCAGAACCCAGATCTATCAGCGAGTCCCTCTAGCACAACCCAGAACAGCTACAGCAGTTCAAGCATTTTGAACAGTGTCCCCCAAGAGCAGGCAACAGGGATCCAAAAGACACGCCAGATTCCCAGGGGCCCTTTTGTAAACCGCCTCTCTTCTTCACCCGTGACCAAACTTGAAAGAATTGCAGCTAAGCAGAGCTGTGAGTGCTGTGCTTCAGCCAAGCGTTAGGTCCTCCCTTACAGGATCCCTATTCAGCAAACCAAGTGAGTGTTTCGCTCCAGCTGAATTTCCCAGGTTGGCTTTTCAGTGCATCCCACTGAGAGAGCTTTCCAGTGCAACAGCCCAACAGAACAAAAAGAGGCATTGCTGTGCCTAGGTCATCGCTCGGAATTTAAACAAACCAGCAATCCCTTCCAAAACAAGAGTATCTCCTTTTGTTTTGTGGGCATCGGATTAGACCTGAGGCACAAAAGTCAAAAACATTTCCACAACAATTTACCACTGTTTTACAGTCTTTCAATGGCAAATGAGACCAAATAAAACCCTTAGTAAGTCAATGTGAATAATAAATGACCATTTATTTTAAAGAATTCCTTCCAACTGACTGGATTGTCTTCCCCAACCAACAAGCAACACACCCATCAATACCTGAATTAAGGATTGCACCAGAATATAGATTTCCTTAACCTGAAAGTCAGCAGGCAGTACAGAGAAATGCTTATCAGGAAGGGATGTATCAGGAAGCAGCATGAGCATGGGGACATGAAGTTAGAGGAGTTATATGAGTTTTAGAATAGTTTTGCAACAGGTTTTGCATTGTATTCTTTAGCGTTGAGGTGGGAGGCAGTGGAAAGGGAGACAGTGGAAGCAGCTCCACTGCATGGGGTAGCAATGGAGCCAGAGTTTGGGAAAGAGAGGAGCACAGACCTGACACAGGCACCTGCACTGCTCCTTGTGCACTGTGCTACAGCTTCTCTCCAGCTTTGGAAGAGCTAGAGAGCAGTGCTGGTGCTCAGGGGGGCTCCAAATCTGAGTCACCTGCACAGGACAAGAGGAAGGAAAAGTGGGATTAGGAAGAAAAGGGGAATGTATAAGTCATTTTCTAAGCAAATCTCTTTTTCTCTAAGAAAGGGAAGGAAGCACGCTGAATGCACTAGCGGAGTTTTGCAGTAAAGCAAAAATGTAAAGCAAAAAAGTAAGGATGCAAGAGAACTTGTAGCTAAACAGTCATAGAGTCACTAAAAATCAGTTGTGATAGCCGGTAAATGGAAAAGATACAGTTGGAATTTAAAAAAAAAAATACAAAATTATGAAAGATTAAAAAAATAGTAAAACAAAGCAAGTCCCTTTTCCTGTAGTTTTGATAGGAGTACTCCATAAATGGGAAATAAGGAACAACACATCACAGTGTTTCTGCTTTTGGATGTCCCTTTGTGGCACTTAGTATTGAGAAGCATTTATTAGGAGCACTGAAATATGTGTATACTTTGGCTAGAGCTGCTCAGGACTAAATGTGCTTCATTATAGCCAATTGGATGCCATTTGGGTATATATTATTTTGGGAAGAATACAGTTCATTCTGCTCAGATGTTTTACAAGCTACTCCCTTTCCTAAAGGAAATGTGATTTATTTCACCGACTACGAAAGATTTGCAGACACACATTGAGGCAAATTTCACCATTTGCAGAACCATCAAGGCTTGGGGAATACCACAACCCTACAGCTTTTATTTTTCCCTACACTAGGAATTTACTTATCCAAAGAGGAAGGAGATAAGTATTTTAAGCATTAGGTGGTAAAGTATCCTTTTTACCTCAGAATCAAAACTTTCAAACTTGTGAATGTTTATTCTCCCTCCCATCCTCTGGGCAAACAAAATGCAGTGCAGTTCACCAGTGCTCTGGGGAGTGTGTGTCATGCGCAAAGCTTTAAAAGTTCCTGTTTATTCTGAGTGGATATTTGAGATCCTGGGACACAGATCATAAAACTAGGCCTTTTTTCTTTTATAGTTTGCCAACAACAGACTGCTCACTCTTCCGTGGTAGCACGCATTGGCATATATATCTCAGCATTTGGATGATTTGAAAGACCATGTAAATGTAAGTTATAAGGAAGGTAATGAAATCTGAGTGTCATGTATAGCTTGTCTGACTGTAAATGAGAGCAGCTATCTACTTAAAGAGTAAGACTGTAAAGATGTCTTATAAGTAAATCAATTCTAATTAAAGCATCCACAGACAGCTGCTTAATTTAAAAACAAAACAAAACAATTATCCTGCGCAGCACTAGTAGTCCTAGTTAAAAAAAAAAAACAGAGCTTTGCAATATTACTGAGTCATATGTTAGTGTGACGACTCCTGTTTATCTTAACTTTCTGCAGCTTTAAACATAAAATCTAAGAGGGAGGAAGCAGGAAGACAATTTAGCGGTCAAGAATAGCTGGTGTGAAAGGAAGGGAGGGAGCTTTCCCCTTGAGTTGTGAAAAGATAACTTGCAAAGCCTTGCTCCTTATTTCAAAATGCACTTAAAACCAAGTATGGTGATTTATTGAATGCCCAAGTTCTGGTATTAAAATAAGAAATAATTTATACCAACAAAATATATTTTTTTCTTTCAAAAAACAATAATCTGCTTTTGGTCAAAAAAGATTTCTCTTAGAAACAGGTTCCATAAAATGAACAAGAAGGTTGTAGATGACCTGTGCATGCATTCAGAGTATATAAATCTTATTTTGCGGCATATTTTCTATAATGATTTTGAAAGCTAGTTCTCATAGCTCACAATAGTGAGAAGAAAAAAAAAAAGTTCAGGTAAATTGTTGGTGTTAAAGTGAAAAAAGTTTTCCTTCCAGTTCTGGGGTTTAAAACTTACCTTTCACACATTCCTATTTCCTTCAGGGAAGTGGGAAGATATTCCAGTATTTTAGACAGCTGTGCAAACGTCCCCATTTAGGGGTTTTTTTGTGTTCACAGTAACAAGGAGCAAACCAGACCCAGCTGTGTTGGGTTGTACATGCACAGTAACTAGAAACATATACTATACAAATTAGAGCTAGTGTGAGAAAAAAAATACGGAGGTTCTACAGGCCTTCTCATCTCTGCATTATTATGAGGACCTAGTTTGTATAAATCTGCAATCTTGCCATTGAGAGGAACTAAGATTTAGAGCCATGCGCTTTCACATACACAGAACCTGCAGGAGCTGCCCGTGGAACCCTTTTTTTCCATTACAATAACGAAGTTACACACACTTGTAGCACTTCCACTGCAAAATTCATTTTCATAGCTCAAAATGAAGCCAGCACGTCATTAAGCAAACTGATACGTGCTAAAGAAAATTTGGGACTGCTAGAAAAATGTTCTACAATTACTTTTAGTGCTGAAAAAGCTGTACGCTGGTACAGCATGCATGCCAGAGATGACTGAACATTTCTCGAGCATTGGGTTCTGATTTACGTAGAGGCTCACAGGTAGAAACTGCGTGATTGTGTGATGGTGACCTCTGATGTGAATGCAGCTTTTCCAGGAGGCAGAGCACTTGGCACAAGCCGGAAAGTCATGAGATTTGCATGAGACTTGGACATTATCCTCCCTATCTCCGACCTCTTTTGTATGACGGCAAGAACCGCCACTTTTCTCCCTTGAATGGCTGCTAAAAGGCTTAACTAATCGCTGTTAATAAAGTACACTGAGGGTCTCTCACAGCATGAGTAGCTGGTTCTCTAGGACAGAAAAACATAGAAAAAGAGGTATCTGAAAGCAGAGTCCCAGTTCCAGCTCAGAAAATGAAATTTTGTTTCAGAACTACTAAGGCACCAAGATCCTCAGAACAGCAGCTTCATTGAAATCTGCTCTACTAACTGGCTGTATCTCAGTAAGGGATGGGGTCCTCAGTTTTTAAGAAGTACCATTTAAAAAATATTTGAAAACTGGAAATTAACACGAGCTCTCCGGCTCTTCAGATTCAGAACAGCCCATCCAGAGATTGCAATTAAGTGCTTAATTAAATCTACATTGTAACTGATGTTAGGCACCTATTTTCATGCTTTCCTGAGTAAAGCGATACCAGTATTGTTTAAGAGCTTTCTCAGTCATGTTCCAAGTGCAGTCACTATTAAAAGAATCAGATAGGTAGGGCCGTTTCTGAGGCTTCAAAACAGAACTCGTCGCCTGTGTGTAGTGAAACAGCATCTATTCAATGTTCATTTCACAGACTACAAGCTCTCTATTTTTGCAACTGTATTTTCACAGCATTCATTTCCCTGCCATCTGGAGTGATTAAAGGGCCTTGCTCATCTGCAGCAAACGCAATAATGTTTCTGCCAATATCGAAGAATGAAAGCTGAACCAGCATTCAAAATACATCTCAAATAAATGTTCAAAAACATACCCTTAGGGTAGTTTCCTGTGCTACTGGCAAATCCAGTTTGTATGTGTCTGATAAAATGGTTTGAACTAGAGAAGTTTAATACTGCAAAGAATGTTTGATGGTGCTAGGATACACCATATGACAAACTGAGAGCGCCTCATGATGCTTCTGGTTTGCCAGTTCTTGCCACTGAGAACTGAGTCTTGAGCTGGACACCCATTTTCTTAATCTTTCTGGTGACTGGCATTTACAGTCAATTGCCAAACTTTTCCCTTCTACCTTTCTCAGTAAGCCTGTGGGGTTTTATTAACTTTTCTTTATTATTAACATGGGATATAAACCTCCCTGAACTATTTTTCCTAAATGATCAAGATGATGGTAAATGGCTTTTACAATACTGAAGTGAGAAGCGAGGCACATATTTTTACCAGTGAGGAGGGCTACTAGCAAAAGAAAACTTTATCAGGAAAGAATTTTTATATCTCTCTCCTGAGCATTTCAAATAATGACTAGACAACTTCCCAGAGATTCAGCTAAACACAGAGGCCAGTGGTGAGATAAGTGGGTAAACTGGTAGAAAACAGGAAAGATTTTAATCAGC
This sequence comes from Pampusana beccarii, assembly GCA_013399365.1. NCBI lineage: Eukaryota > Metazoa > Chordata > Aves > Columbiformes > Columbidae > Pampusana > Pampusana beccarii. The sequence goes on from VWYH01002894.1 coordinate 340,950, forward strand.
ATGGACCCATAAAAGCAAAGCAAAGGAAAGCAAACCAAATCAAGCCAAGGCAAATGAACACAACTAGAGCATTACTCCTGCTTTAAATAAGCTTAAATCCATACTGAATGCTCTCGGTTGAATCAGAGGACTCTGCTGGGCAGAGTTGTCCTTCCACAACCACCTCTGTCAATTGTCACTCCAGTGGCCAGTGGTGGTGTGTGGTGTGTAAAGTCCTGCCCAGGAGGGAAGAGACTTAGCTGGTTAAGAAGGATGCCACATGTAGTGGATGGTGGGCGATGTAGATACATTTTCTATGTATTTAATCCTATTATGAACTCCCTAGAAACTGAAGAACGATATTGCACAGTATACCAGTGTAAGTTGCAACATTCACTCTATGTTCTTCCACTTGTGAAACTTCTGCTTTTCAGAATCTGAAAGTTTTCTGACGTCCTAACAGTGCCTGCTGCTGGTGGTGTCAGAAAGAAAACCTCTTCAGTTCCCTTATTCTTTCAGCTGTTGGAACATTTAACTGATATTTTGGCTGACATATCACTTTGTTTGGAAGAGAGAACTGGGTTCACGCTAGATGACAAACCAGTGATCAGCAGCTCAATTACGTTAAGCCTGATTTGGATCCAGAGGGGACTCTGCATCATTTGAGGTACTAAAATGCTTCCCAATTTGATTTCTTCCAGGACACAGAAACTACAGACTTTTTTTTTTCCTAGAAACTCTTCAAAGCCAACGCACACTGAAAGCCTCTGAAAACTGAGCACAAACTTTTTAAAGAACTACTCTGTAAAAGTATTTGAAACATATTTGTGGGTGAATGTATTTGCCCTTGGCTATTACATTCCAGTTTTCATCTGCAGAGCACTGGAAAGGAACATGTTCATTTGGCATATGGCTTTAAGTATAGCAACAAAACACCGAGGTAATTAATACTAGGGTTTAAGACGGCTAATTTTCCCTTCCATGATCGTTCCTCTTCTGGTCACATTTTGAAAGAATAATTACAACTCTTGTAAGCCATGTCCAGGGGGAAAAAAAAAATAAAATAAATAAAATTCAAACAAACAACAAACAAAAGACCCAAACAAACAACAACCAAAAAACCCAAACAAACAAAAAAACCCCCACCAAAACAACAACAAAAAACCCAGACAGAAACCACAAGTTCTGTCTTCTGATGTTAGTCATTAACATCTGCACAAAGTTTTACTATGCTGAGTACATCTAACAGCTGCAGCCGCTTCCAGGAAAGTAGCAGTCAAAAAGCCTATTACAACAGATGCTTTTCAGATGCTCCTGCAGAACATGATATAATGCTGTGATAATATAAACAGCCTGCATCTACACCTTGTACACATCTTGTACCTACATGACTGCTCTACAGTAGCATATTGGGTGATTTTGCCAAGCTTCTTTTTTTTTAGAAATAGAGCCAATAAAAGGAACTGTAGGCATACTACGCAGCAATTCCTGTACTTAAAAAACACTTAATCTAAAGCATGGAAATAGTCCCAGGAGAAAAACAAACAAACAAACAAAACCAAACAAACACAGTGTTTCCTTTCCCTGAACCACTGGTGTTCAAAGTTATGCAGTAACTTGTGTTCTCTCTCTGGCCTGAAATTTCTGATAGGTCTCTTCTGTCCAGTTTAACAGGAGAGGTTGAGGGAACCTCATGGCAGTGGCACTCCTCTGGGACACGAACTGTGACATCCTAGAAACCAAGTCTACTGCTTCTTCAGGAAGCCTTAAAACCATTAATAACTATATAGAGGGTTCCTGTCTTGCAGGATGTCTTTTAAGGCCGATAGTCCTGCCTAGTTCTGACAAGGTGCATCTTTACTACTAAATAATAGAGCCAGGAACTAGGGTTAAACAGGAAGCCACCAACTCACCCACAGTATTTAAATGTTATTTCCCACCCGGGCTCCCTTTTGGACTGCTTCAGGTAACAATCTCCAAGATAAATTTTGTTCCAGAGGGAGCTACTCCTCAGCCATGAGCCAGTTTGTGCCATTTGGCTTTGAGGTTAGGGATTGGCTCATGGCCCTTTTTTAATTAGCAGCATAAACATAGCTTCAAAGAACATATGTGGGTGTCAAACCTCATTAGAGGATTTGTGGTTGTGAAACCCAAGCGAGCAGATTCATCCCAGTCGCTGCCTTAATTCAAGCACTTACAGTCTAGAAAAAGGAAGGTTGTAATTAGCATTTTTTATTAGCCAGCCCTAATGGAAGCACTCCTCTGAGGTGTTTCTTTTTCCTTCAGCAATTAGGATGCTTCCTTATTTTACTTCGGAGTTCGGACTACCTCCTGGGGGACAGAAACGTCAAAGGTAGGCATCACATTTCGTACTGTATACACACCCACCTCCACTATCAGATCTGCCCCTATACTCCTTCATGGAGAGTTTTTCTTTTATCGGTTTTCACCAGGCTTAAAATTAATCTCTGCTCATGCAGTCTCTGCTGATGCAAATTTAGACGAAGAACAGAAGCTTCCTGGTTGGAACTGCTTAGAAGTGGTAAAGAGCCCAGGCAGGACAGAAGTTCACACGCTAGGGAAAAAAGCACGTCACAAAATTCGAAAACATCAAATAACAGCAACATATTCCTTTTCCTTTGCTGTTTTTCAAGCTGTCGTAGATGCTATCACTCGTGCTCTTTCTTCCTCTTTAAAGGGGTCAACAGCAGCTCAGGGATGAACCCAGTTGTATGGTCACTGACTCTCACAGTCCTTGTTCTCAGAACTAATACTTCAAGACCAGCTTCTCTGGTAAATCCAAAAAAAAGAGGACATCAAAGAAAGTTGCCAGAGACATTTCCCTTTCAAGTACATACAATCTAAAACATAGCTGAATTACTCTACAAAAGTACAGACGATTTGTTCTGTTTAGCATTATGTTCTTTTTTTCTTAGCTTTTCAGACTTCTAAGCTTTTTAAGGCAAGGACTTGATTTGATCCAGTTTTACCTCCTTGCCAATGCCATGTGCTCAGCAGCTGAACAACAGGTCTGATTCTGCAGTAACGCTGCACCGAACATCAGAAAAAAGAACAGTAATTTTGTTTACAGTCTTTCAAAGACCACACACAAAAATACTAAAGTGTGTGGTTTGCGATGGAAAGTGTGTGCATAACCAATATATACCATCAGAACACGAGGTGTCCTAGCCCAGATGCTCTGCCTTACTATTACACTTGTGAACCACTATAATATAATATAATATAATATAATATAATATAATATAATATAATATAATATAATATAATAATAAGTACAGATGAAATACCATTCTCTCAGTTTTCTACCATCCTTTCTCCTTCTCTCAGACTTGACAGCTGGACTGGCAGCTGGCACATATAAATGTGGCACTAAAGGACACTAATTTTTCCTCATTTTAGACAAAAATCTTCTGCTATTTGAATTCTCATCATATCTATATCATCTGGTCTCTGGAACATCCCAGGACAGTCCACTGTTCTTTGGGATAATAATCAGTGTGTGTGAGATAAGGATGAGATATATAGTACCATTTATAGTGCTTTTAAGGTCTCTGGAGATCTTTTAAGATAGCCCTCTGTTTACAGCTCAAAGGAAACAGTAGAGGGCCAATAAACCGGCTCACAGCTGTCACTTTTCTATTAGATTTTAAAATAACACAATGAAAAAGCTAAGCTAACCCAAAATATGGCTGGTGAGGTAAAAACATATCAAGTTCCTGCCCCATGCATACTGGTTCTTACTGTTCAGGGAATAGTCATAGGGAAAATGTTGACTTTTCTCCCTGTACAAAACTACTTTGACAGCTATAAAGTTGCTACAGAACATTGAAAAATTGTTTCTTCTCAGAAACATGCACTAAACCCAGCAACATAGAAACACAAAGGGCCTGGAAAGGGAAGAGAACAAACACCTTTTCTTGTGCTGGGATTTGAAGCAAGTACGGAAAACATTGGCTGCTGGTGCACATGACAGATCAGTACCTGCTAAGGAAGCCTCCCTGTCTTCAAATGAGTATTGTTCCCCTCAATTAGCTTTATTTCTGATTTTCTTTCTCCCCTTTCCTTCCACTTGTGTTTGTTCCATTTTGCTCCATGTCATGAAGATATGAAACCTCAAGCAGCCTACAGAATAAAGAACAAAACTTAAAAGCTGTACAGTTATTTTCTTATGGATACCTAAGCTTGCTAAAGAGCCTTTGCTCATTAACTAAATGTATCAATAACACGAAATAATCCCATCTTCACAGGATATTTCTGTACAGGAATTTGTTTTCAAATTTGAATTAGAAAGTTCTGGTACTCCACTGCTTTTCTTCATTGCTGAATAGCTACCTGTGTTCAACAGCATCAGAAATTTTTTTGCTTCACTCTAGTTCCCTTAAAATCTAAACAGTAACTATGTTATGCTAGGCTCTCTAAGTACATTTTAAGTTCAGAAAGCAAGGACAGTTTAAGCAGAGACTCAATTAGGAAAGAACATAAAAATCATCAGCCCTACGGAAAATGTTTGGGGAAGACAACCCATGTTTTCTGATTTCCAGTTTACTCTCCTGACTATGTGCTCCTGTCTCAGAATAAGTTCTGCAATTCTCCTGCAGGTGGAAGAGCTTTATTCATATGACAAGGTGCAGAGAGCTCAGGCAATGCCCTCACTTCACTGCCAGCTGCTTCGGACAAGGCTTTTTGGTTTTATTGCATAAAATCTAGCTCTGTTCCAGGCCACAGACACTACCACAACACAAAAACGTTACACAAGTGCAGGCATGTCAGGAGGGTTTTCTGGTAGTACTGAGGTTTTTGGAAAATGGGTTCATTTTCACTGCTTTGTGATTTTGTCAGCAGGCTAACACAAGCCATGACAGTTTTTCTTGCGTTTTTTTTCCTCCCAGAGGAAAAAAGCTATTTCACAACAAACTTACCTGCTCTGTGGAACTATGGAGAAGTTTCAAAACGGAGGGCAAAACTGCAGTTTGCTGCTTCACAAAGGATTAAAGGAATATACAGGAGATGTACTTCATAAATTCTCTTCAAGGCGATGGCCTGCTTTTTTGTAAACCGCCTTTCATCTTATCATATATTGTTCACAGTGAGGATATAAAGTAGACAGGATATTGAGTGAGGCTACAAAATGATGCAGAAGGAAACAAAGCTCTTTTCAGCGGCTTATGTTCCAAAACGCTGCTGAAAAGCTCCAAGATTTCCACATCTCCATTTCTTTCTTGGAAGTATACTTGTGCTTATGTAAACCCGACAAGTACATGTGGTTTATATTTTGAAATAACATGAATTTCTTAAGCAAACTGCTGGTTTAGTCTATTTGGAGGCGCTGAGCCTACTCTTGGTAATACGGCTGATACTGACCACGATGGAGTCCTCAGTTACATAAATGCCCCTTGGGTGTAGTTTTTGCTGTGCTGCAGTATATGCTTAACTGGGACTTTTATTAATACCTGAGACTTTTAAATGGATATTGGCATTTACACTCAATTCTGTATAAAGCAATTGGGTGCCAGGGAAAATTATCATTCCAATTGTCTGGAATAGCGTGTCAAATAAATAGCATTTTTCTTCCTGTTTCCTTTGGAAAACATATCTTCGACAACGCGAAATAATCTAAAACATTATTTTTAAAGGAATGTTCTGTGCACTGAGTTTGAAATTCCACAAAAATACAGAATATCTAAAATTCACTGTCCAGACAGTGAATTTTATTCCAAGCCATTTTCACTCAATGCCGTTGTAAAAACAATTTTCTGAAATAGTCTTCAAGATATTGCCCTGCGAAAATACAATAATGAAACCTCTTTTTAAATGGGGTAAGAGAACATCAGGAAGGAAAAATGTGCCCAGTGTCTAATTTCAGAGGTGCTAAAGGTCTTTCCATTTGACCTGGATGCAATGGGAGTTGTAGGCATTAAGTGCTTCACAAAAAACATGCCCATATTGTAAGACTGCGCATAATTACATTTGGATCTTCGTCAAAGAGCATCACTCAGTAGTTCACTTACAAACCGTATGGCTGGATTTGTTGATAACAGATTTGTTATCAGCTACCAGGCTGATATTACTGAACTAGGTAAAGCAGACGAACAATCTCTCTCCACCCAACTGCAGATCTCCATCTGCATAAGACTATATTCGAAGTAGTAAGATATCTTCAGAAGGAAGATAAGCTCCACTCACACTTGGCAGAGCTTCTGGATCAGACTTTCCTTAAATCAACCAGATGAGACTGTACCTAAAAGGACTTGAGCCCATCTGTGCCCACCCAAGTGGCTGCATCTGTAAATTAAGGGGGATGAGGCCCATTTTACAACATAAATGCTATTTCACATTGAAAAGATCAGGTGATTAAAAGTGTTCCTTTTTTGGAGGCAGAAGTAGGTTATTTAACGTGAATTCTGATACAGTGAATAGCAAGCCATTGACAGAGCAACACCACTTTGTCTGATGCTTTTTTCCTTCTCTCATACACTGAAAGAATCCTTCCTGTTGTATAAGTATACATAATCAGAGTTGCATAATTCAGTGCAGTCAGTGACTTGCTAGAAAAACATAGATTCAATCAAAACACATTTGTATTATTTTATCTGGTTTTAAAAAAAATACTTCTTCTAAATTGACTTTTCTTCTGAGTACTTGTACTTTTACTTCAATTATTTACATTTTAAAGGAACTAAATGGGATATTAGCAGCATTATGTAAATGAAATGGAGTATACACTGATGCTGTCATTGGAATATCTCAGTTTTAGAACCAGCATAAGAAAGTCTCCTAAACAAGCCAGTAGTCACTAAACGGTTTGCTAAAAATGAATTCGACACATTTTTATTGGCTCAGTGAAATTCATCACAAGAAAGTAAAAAGCACTTATCAAGGGTAATCCAAAATGAAGCTTATTATAACCTCCTGTAGGGAGGCTTGAAAAGCAGAGTACTAGAAACATACCAGCATCTTTTCTGTTCTCTATTATTGTAAAAAAATGGTTCCATATAGTCCAGTTTAGATGTATTGTAGTTGACATCCACATCATGTTTTATGCCACTTCTACTATTGAAAAGTTCGATCTTGGATACAGATAATACACCTTGTTTAGTAACATCCACAAAGTAGGAAGGTTGGCTGGATTGCTAGAGCTCAGTTTGGGAATTTGGCTTCAGGCTTATTCTTCCTATAGGTCTGGCCACAAGGACAAAGGAATAATATTTTATTCTTCTATGGGAAAAACAGAAATGTCAGAGGCAAGGAATAAGTGAATGGAAACAAAGAAGAAATGTTGTTTTCATTCTTTTAACAAAAAATAATCACAATAGAAAAACATAATACTAAATACACGAGCATAGGGAAAGAGCTCTACCTAGGAGAAAGATCGCGTCTGAAAAGCCAAAACCTTCTCTTTTGGCTGTGCTCACAGAATAGATACAACACAGTTGAGTATCATCCGCCAGCTGGACTTTGCCCCAGTAATTCACCTCTTTTAAGTATTCCACCTTAGCAAAAAAAAAGTAAACTGTCCCCTCTCCGGTACCTCTGTGGACAACTGTCCCTGTGGATCTAGGTACCACAAGTGCAGCAGGTGCTGCGCTCCTGGGAAGCAAGAGGGCTGCTGCAGGGCTGTGGATCTGCACGGTCAAATCTACTCTGTGCACAGGAGCCAGGAGGGGTTTTTTTTCTGCCCAGCCACAAGAACAACTTACATAGAATCACAGAATTATTTTGGTTGGGAGAGACCCTTAAGATCATCGAGTCCAACTGTAACCTAAATCTAGCACTAAACCATGCCCTTAAGAGCCTCTTCTATGCATCTTTTAAACACCTCCAGGGATGGTGACTCCACCACTTCCTTGGGCAGCCTGTTCAATGCGGCTCCATCCATTTCAGATGTTAAGATGACTGCACCCAATAGTGCATCACCAAATAGCTAATGAGAGATTGATGACAGCAACAAAATTGCATTCATTTTCTGTGTTTGTCACATTTTTCTTCAAGCAATGGTCACTTTATGGTCTGTGAATGTTATCTATTGTCTAGCTACCTGTCATTTCATAGATTTTGATAGCTGCATCTAAGAATTGTGCAAGTCTTCTGACTGTGTTAGATATCAAGCTTCTCTCTACCTCTAAAAAGTGAAGATGGATTGTCTATAGAAAATATTAACTTCTGAAGTATTTCTCTGCAGAAAGTTTGAAGCTCAACTACCATTAATTGTCCAAACTACTTAACATGGTTCAGAGAGCCTAATCTGTATGTCTATCCATTATTCACATGAACCAGCAGAAGCCGAGACTACCAGTTGCTTTTATATGTATCTATGCCTGCTGCCATTTAACATTCTGCTCAAGGTAAAGCATGAATTAAGAAATGTGCTTAGCACTTATTTTTTTTAAAAAAAAGGGTGCACCATTTACCACTCCATATCTAGGAGAGTATGTTGTCACTGTACCTATTTATCTCAGAAAAAAATATTATCTTCTCATCTACCTCATCTATTTGTAGTCATAAAAATCATTGCACTAGTCCAGCTTTCTTTAATGAGGAATAAAAGCTGCTAAAGACAGGGTCACATTCAAAAAGGCAAAACTGTGCACCATAATGCTCACAGGGCAAGATGAGATGGCCACAAGAATGTGCCTCTACATTAGTAGTTCAAGAGACTTTCCATGGTAAAGCAAACAAGAGCTAAATCTGACCCAGAAACCACACACCAGTTTTCAGCTAATGCTTTGCTCAAAGTACCCTGTTCCACTGCTTACTATGGCCAGATTATTAAAACCTCCTGTATAGCACAGAATACATGGAAAGAAATTGGCACATATTTACACATGCACTTAAATGGATTGGCGAGCCACATGAGCCAGTCACGACCAAAAAGTGCTGGGATCTACAAAAATATATCATAATGACATTTCGAAGTACAGAGCTACTGTTCAGAAAATGGCAGCTACAATAAGTTTTATACCAAGACTTCTGAAATTCTGACCTTCCCCTTCTTCCCTTTCCCTTTACGGGCTCAGGAGGCTTAAAATATGCTACTGTGGCAAGCGCTGTGCTGCTACATGAACTGCTTGGTATTGCCAAGCCTTCAGCAGTGCGATCATGAACATGCCATATGGAATATGCCAAAACCAGCATTTAAGTACCAAAGTACTGCCAATACCTATTTTTTTGTTTGCTCATGGGCAAAGGATGTGCAATGCCAAAGCCACCTAAATGCTTGGCTTATATAAAAGAGGAATGAGGTTTCAAGAATAGACCTATCTAACCTCTCACTTCCTTCCATGAGATGCTTTTTAAAATGTGTTGTTGAACTGCACATGTAGAAAGATCATCTCCGGGGCCTTTTTAGATCGAATTCAAGCCCTTGAATTGCATTTGGAACTAACAGGCAGTCTGGTCAGATCAGAGAGGAGAGAGGTGTGACCTTGCTAAGGGATCACCAACTCTGGTTTTAATTTAGCACTCTCACAGACCTATCAGCTTCTCTTCATGCCTTAAACTTCCTTCCCTTCCACTGTCATTAATTCAGATTAAGTATAACTGCTTCCCTTGCCAGGTAACAGCTGAAAGTCCCAACAGTGGAGACAGAGGATCCACCGAGGACCTGCTCCCCAGGCTGGTGAGCAAGCAGCAGAATAGCTGGGTGGGATCCGCAGGTCGGGAACCACAACAGTCACAGGTAACCACTGACAGAGATTACAAGGTAGGTGGGAATCTGGGGAGAGCAAGAGTTGCAATTGTAGACAAAGGGAAAACCGTGGCTGAGCAGATGGGCTGGTTGGCTGGGAAAAAGAAAGTCAAACCAGATCAGCCAGAACATATCCTTTTCACCCCAACGGTGGCAGGGAAAGTCATCCAGGCTTAGTCACTTCCTTTATTATTCAAAATTTCTAAGTCTTGCCTGATGATTAAACACCACAAATCTGTTTATAAGAGAGAGAGTGTGTTACTGTCTAATTCTTATTAATTATGAAACCTCACCCATCATTCACAGTGGATATTTAAATAGTGCTTTCTGTATAAAGATGCTAATTTTTAGTATTCATGTTAGCATACAGGCATTGTAATGTAGGGACTGAGATCCAAACACAAAATGACATGAGTCCGTGCCTCCAACACCTTGGAATTTAGATATAGCAAAAATCACCAATCAGAGAAAGAAAAACGGTGAGGCAGCATTCGTTAACGGGCTCAAGAGCAGTAAGAAATTTAACTGTTGTCTGGCTTTGAGTGACACTGTACCAAAGAAAGCATGGACTCCTGTCACCTGCTGAACTTACGGTAGCCAGATCCACAGGCGCAGTTGTCCACAGAGGTACCGGAGAGGAGACAGTTTCGTTTCTTTTTTTTTTTTTTTTTTTTTTTTNTTCCTTATGCTGGTTCTAAAACTGAGATATTCCAATGACAGCATCAGTGTATACTCCATTTCATTTACATAATGCTGCTAATATCCCATTTAGTTCCTTTAAAATGTAAATAATTGAAGTAAAAGTTCAAGTACTCAGAAGAAAAGTCAATTTAGAAGAAGTATTTTTTTTAAAACCAGATAAAATAATACAAATGTGTTTTGATTGAATCTATGTTTTTCTAGCAAGTCACTGACTGCACTGAATTATGCAACTCTGATTATATATACAGCTTGGAATTTAGGTATAGCAAAATTCCCCAGAGAAAGAAAAATTATGAGGCAGCATTCATTAATGGGCTCAAGAGCAGTAAGAAGTCACTGGCAGTTTTACTGCTGTCCTGCTTTGAGTAGCACTGTACCAAAGAAAAAGCCTTTAAGGAAGGATTTGAAGGCAAATAAAAATGGAGACCCATATGATCATAAGGGACTTCCCCCAGTGAAGGACAACACGGGAGGGAGCTAGAAGGTACTTTGCTTGCAAGAGGCACAATGCAGGTTGGCATAATGGACTTAGATATGGGATACACTTCAACCCCCGAGAAACAAGTAGTGGGATGGGATGGCATCTGTAACTTTGCAGAAGAGTTCAACTAGCTCATAACTCTTTCCAACTGCATTTCACAGAGAGGGGGAAATCAGCAGCAATACACAAAAAGTGGTCAAAGCAGCGACATGGTCAAAGCACGAAGATTGGAAAATGATCTTTATCATTTTCATTTGAACAGATCTCACATGCTGAAGACACTACAAGACCGAAGATGACTTCAGGTGAGGAGGTAACGGATGAATCCACTATCTGTAGGGAAGAAAAAGGAAATGTGTATCTTCATTTTATTAAACATGCAGGACTTTAACTTAACCAGCATATTAGGTTGTAGAAAACGGAAGTCATTGCTGGATCACTCTCCATGATCTTTGCCAAGTCTTGGGAAACGGGAGAGGTGCCTGAGGACTGGAGGAAAGCAAATGTCACTCCAGTCTTCAAAAAGGGCAAGAAGGAGGACCCGGGTAACTATAGACCGGTCAGCCTCACCTCGATCCCTGGGAAACTGATGGAACACCTTATCCTTGGTGCCATCTCAAGGCACATCAAGGATAAGAGGGTTATTAGGGGCAGTCAACAT
>VWYH01002894.1:353246-379894 GCA_013399365.1 Pampusana beccarii
GATAGGACAAGGGGTAATGGGTTCAAGCTGGAACACAAGAGGTTCCACTTAAATTTGAGAAGAAACTTCTTCTCAGTGAGGGTGACGGAACACTGGAACAGGCTGCCCAGGGCAGTTGTGGAGTCTCCTTCTCTGGAGACATTCAAAACTCGCCTGGATGCCTTCCTGTGTAACCTCATCTAGGTGTTCCTGCTTCGGCAGGGGGATTGGACTAGATGATCTTCTGAGGTCCCTTCCAATCCCTAACATTCTGTGATTCTGTGACAAAGAGAGTGCCCCAGTTATGGGACTTAATGACTGGAAATGTAGAGGTTTTATCCCCAGTAACTAAAAAGGGAGGGGATAAAAACTTAAAAAGGTTGAGAGTCATGACTCAGCCATCAGCTCAAGAGCTGAGCCCAAGTTTACAGTTTGGAAAGAAGGAGGTAGGTAATTTTTGGGATACAGGAATAAAGAGACCAGAGTAGGATTTGCATTCATGGACCAAACCGGAAGAACAAAAGAGGGAGTTCTCAAATGCCCCCTTACACTTAGAAGTTAAAGTTTGCTTGTGAAAAATAAGTATTTTTAAAGATAACCACATGGCCTCGCTGATTCCCATTGCCTTGGAGGAGATTCTATCTCTCACAAAATTGAGTGTGACAGAAGTGGTTTTGTGTTACATATTCCACACGGTTTGCTCCCGGTAAGGCTGTGGTGAAGTATGAGAAACCGCGCAGTAGTACCTGGCTTGTGGATGCTCATCTCAGGGCACAGCCAGCCCCTCCAGCTACCTGCAAACAGCAGCAGTACCAAGCCCACAGTTGAAACGAGTGTGATTCTGTTGATTCTTTGAGTGCTGAAAAGATCGAGCTGCTCACACCTTCAGGCTTTCTCCTCACATTTGATGGCATCCAATGTGACATATACTTGACAAAAACACTTAAAAAAGCAAAGCTCTAGGGTTACCAAATCCTAACATGGGGGAACAGGGCAATTAAAAAGGGTAAAACAATTGCATCTTCTCAAAGAGCTCACTATATTCAAAATGCTTGACTCTCCAGCTCATGACACATTTTGTAGTGTGAAATTTAAAAATGCAAATCACCAACAGTTGGGCACCTTCCATTAACATGTCATCATACATAAACAAGAGTGGAAAGAAACCTATGCACTGGGTTCAAACCAAGAGTCTGGAAAATAGAAGAGCTTTAGCTACCAAAACCGAAATATATTCCAAGTACATACTGCCCTCCTGTGTACAACTGAGTATTACCTCCAACAGCTGCAATCTATTTCAAAAATCCAGAGTAATGTGGGGCTGTGGTATTCCCGACAATGGAGGAACAGGAATAAAATCCTGGCATCAGGGAAGAGAGTGAAGGGACAGCTCAGGCCAGGACTGGTACAACCAGCAATAAGCAGAAGCGAATCATTGCCACTGGTCTCCAGTCATCTTTTATGAAAAAGATTGTGCTGGTTCCCTAGCACCAAGAACCCAGGAGAGCTTATTAATTTGGGAAGTTCTGCAGCCCTCCTTGTCACAGACAAATAGCAAAGCACCCCCCAAGCTGGCTCTGCACGCCCACCACAATTGGTCTGTGAGATAAACTGTTCAAGTCAACAGAGATTGACCACAAATGACTGATTGCTTTAACCAGCAGTAATTTATTCCAGTTAAAGTTTTCCTATGAACAAGATGAGTTTGCTGAAATGCTTACCTGTGCAGAGGTAATTTCCTTGCTGGAATATTTCGTGATACTTTCTTCAACAGTCCTGAGTTTTTGGAAAAAAAAAAAAAAAAAAAAAAAAAAAATAAAAAAAAAAAAAAAAAAAAAAAAAAAAAAAAAAAAAAAAAAAAAAAAAAAAAAAAAAAAAGATTAAAAGAACTAAGTTGTGAAAAATTGTCTCTGTTAAACAATATTAAGCTGTGCAGAGATACTACTGCATTACTACACAATCACTTCACAATGTAATGAAGGTTTTACTCACCAATAAATCCTTCTCCTTTGTTTTTTATACAAGCTTGCCCTTTTAAGAAAAGCAGGTCCTCGAACAAATCCAGAGCCACGGTGAAAGAGCCACTTGGCACACTATCTCTGTTTCCCATTGCAAGTCACATTTGCACTTGCAGAATCCACACATTAAATTGCAATAAAAATTAAGATCTTAATAACTATTATTTCTAAATCAATCTTATCTGTCTTTTCTGCAGACAAATTTCATTTTTAAAAATTTTCAGATAAACTTAGTTACTATTTTAAAAAATCCAGCATAATCTAAATGCTAAATAATAAACCTCCAAAAGCTAAGCAGATGTCAACTGCTAAATTCTGACAATATTTACACTGCACACTCAAAACCAGCATTATTGCTGAAATAAATTCTTTATTTCTGAAACATTCCAAAACAGCAGTATACACAGTTGTAATCAAATATTAAGTCATATGCCATTATAAGAAAGCATTGATTAGTGCAATTGGATTTTGTAAAAGATCTATCAAAAAGATTTATTCACATTAAAACTCATTTTCCATAAGCAACTGTTAATAAAACATTACAATTTTATTCTTTGTAATAAAGTACGGAAAACCAACTGTAGTTTTAGAGATCACTGTATTTTTGTAAGTGAAATGTGACTTTTGCTGCCATTTAAAATACAAAACACTATGACAATAAATTAACAATTGAACGAATGGTGAAAGACCAACAAAACCATGCTGACCCAGCTGGATGGCAATTTCCTGTGACTGCTACTTTTTTTTTGTGCTTCTGCAACATAAATATACCGCTTTGTATTGCCAATGGTATGATTTCGTAAGATATGTTCCTAGCGCTAAAAAAGTACATTACCCCAAAAATATTATTTATGGCACAGAAAAGTTAAATTATCTCTCTGTTGTTCAAGGTTCAGGCAAGTTAAAATGAACTCAAGTATACAAAATAAAATGTACTGGAAACACTAGAAAAAAATTCAAGCACATACATAAGTCCCCCCAAACTCAAAATAAAATGCGTCATGTCTTTACATTGAATAAATTATCCTAGAATTTCAGTATGGCAAAGCTGCCCAAAAGCATTATCTCCTAGTTCTTTCCAAGGAAATATTCTGGTACTTTGCACATATATATAATACTTTCTTCAGTTCTAAATGCCAACACTGTCATTGTTAGCCTGATAACAATGCAGCTGTTCAGGTAACTGATTAAGTGCAATATTTAGTATTTGATAAGATGTTTGTTTTTAAAAAACGACACTGCATTATGGATAGTTACGTATTAAAATCCTGGGGGAAATAATACTGTATGACCCTTCTTTCCCAAACCACTGTTACCCAGCCAGCTGGGTAATGAAATCCTCATTATTTATTTTTCACTGTTGATGGGCATCCTTCATCAATAGCAGCCATCTCTCCAGTTCCCATCCCGCATCGTGCTGAGCGATGAAAGCGGCTTTGGAGGCTGAAGAAAACTGTATTAAATGAATGACAAAAAAGACATAGGAAGTCATATTACATGTGAAAGACGAAGTTAACAAACTTCTTTTATTAGGTTGGTGCAAAAGTAACTGCGGTTTTGGACCATGAACTTTAAATCATTATAACTAGGCTCAAACACATCTTTATTAATCAAAATAGGAACCATTACATTACAGGATAGAAAGTGGAGGACTAGAAGGCAGGGGTCTGCAAGAAGCCCTGAGCATGGAGTTGTAGAGGGCTGAGGGTTTTGTGAATCCATTCAACAGGAAGAAAAAAGTAGTTCTGCCTCACTTGTAAGGCTAAGAAAAGATGGACTGTACTCCTTTTATTTACACTGCTTTTGGATGCAGGAATCTCTGATGGCAAGGAGAAAAGCAGTTAATACTTAGCTAAGTTACTTAGCATGGCTTTTATCAATTTTGTTTTACAAATAACCTAAAGCACGCCCTTACGTTTGATCGTATGCAGTAAATATCGAAGTTCCCTATCCCTAATGAAGACCTTATATAAAGTGTCTATCTAAAATACCAATAACTTTGTTACCTAACTACTTAACATGCTGGCCATAGGGATGAAGACAGTTTCGCTCAGAATGTACACTTCTCCCTAAATATCTGATTGATTTAAAAACAAACAAAAAACCACCAAAGACCTTTTCTATTTCTAATCAAGTTATAGACTCATAGAAATATTTAGGATGGAAAAGGACCTTAAAGATCATCAAGTCCAACCACTAACCTAACACTGCCAAGTCCACCACTAAACCATGTCCCTAAGCACCACATCTACACCATATCTACATGTCTTTTGAACACTCAACCACTTCCCTGGGCAGCCTGTTCCAACGCCCAACAACCTTTTCAGTGGATAAACTTTTCTTAATATCCAATCTCAGCCTCCCCTGGAGCAACTTCAGGCCATTTCCTCTTGTGCTATCGCTTGTTACTTGGGGGAAGAGACCAACACCTTCCATGCTACAACCTCCTTTCAGGTAGTTGTAGACAGCGATAAGGTCTCCCCTCAGCCTCCTTTTCTCCAGGATAAACAGCCCCAGATCCCTCAGTTGCTCCTCATAAGACTCGTGCTCCAAACCCTTCACCAGCTTCACTGCCCTTCTCTTGACTTGCTCCAGCACCTCAATGTCTTTCCTGTAGTGAGGGGCCCAAAACTGAACACGATATTTGAGGTACAGCCTCATCAGTGCTGAGTACACGAGGATGATCACTTCCCTGGACCTGCTGGCCACACTATTCCTAATATAAGCCAGGATGCTGTTGGCCTTTTTGGCCACCTGGGCACACTGCTGGCTCATGTTCAGCCAGGTGCTGACCAACACCCCCCCAGGTCCTTTTCCACCAGGCAGCTTTCCAGCCACTCTTGCCTGAGCCTGTGGCACTGCCTGGGGTTGTGTGACCCAAGTGTGGGACCCAGCACTTGGCCTTGTTCAACCTCATACAATTGGCCTCAGTTCATAGATCCAACCTGTCCAGGTGTCTCCGTAGAGCCCTCCTACCCTCAAGTAGATCAACACCCCACTTGGAGGCCTGCATCCTCAATACAAAAAAGACATGGACCTGTTGGAGTGGGTCCAAAGGAGGCCACAAAAATGATCAGAGGGCTGGAATACTTCTGCTATGAGGACAGGCTGAAAGAGTTTGGGTTTTGCAGCCTAGAGAGAAGAAGGCCCCAGGGAGACTTGATTTTGCATGTGGCCTTTCAATACGTAAAGGCTGAAGATAAGATGGGACAGATATGGATAAGAAAGATGGGGACAGGCTATTTAATAGTGCCTCTAGTAATAGGACAAAAGGTAATGGTTTCAAACTAAAAGGGGATATTCAGACTAGATATAAGGAAGACATTTTTTACAATGCGAGTGATGAAACACTGGCCCAGGTTGCCCAGAGAGATGGCGGATGCCCCATCCCTGGAAACATTCAAGTCCAGGTTGGACGGGGCTCTGAGCAACCTGATCTAGTTGAAGATGTCCCTGCTCATTGCAGGGGGTTGGACTAGATGGCCTTTGAAGGTCCTTTCCAACCCAAATTATTGTATGAACACTCCTGTCCAACTCGGTGTTGTCTGCAAACTTACTGAGGGTACACTCGATCCCCTCGTTCAGATCGATGATAAAGATATGACTAAAACTGCTTTAAATTTCAGTATACTAGCAGAAGCTAGACTCTTAAACTGATAATCAGAAACACCATCCCTTAGAAATGACCACAGCGACAAAATTCTACAGTGAGAAAATCTGCCACTGATAGCTGAATTCTTTCCAAGAAAACTGCATACAAACTGGAACCACCCTTATTGTCCACTTGCATAAATAAAATGAAACAGGTCTTAAAGGGCTGTAGGCTGAGCTCCAACCTGCCTGTGCTTTTAGAGTCCTATAAACTTGTCATTCCCACAGTGAAAAGACCATCTGTCTTAAAGGATCGTGGGTCTGGCTGTATGGCAACATATGATACTGCTAAGGTACATTTGAAGGTGAGAAGATCTGAGCCTAGAGTTTCTGCACTATAAATAGCTTTGTTACCGCCTTGAAGCAGTTTCTAATAAAAATAATGTCGAGAGTACAGTGTCTCACCCTCTCACTGACACCTCTTAATTTTGTTTTTCTTTAATATTGTCTGTTGTATGAAAAGTTACAAAATAGCAAAGAACTGGACTTCACAGCCCGGAAGGTCTGACATATTGCTATGAAAGATTTAAGAGCTCTGCAAAAGAACATGAAGTTGAGGAAAGGAAAAACAAAATAAAAGAAAGAAAGCAAGCCCTCTACTATAAAGAACTCTAACAGAGAGAGTTCCAGCAGGGAGCAAAGGAGGCTATAACAGAAATCTCATGGTACAGTCCTCATCAAAGAAGAAACCTGTCAGCTCTTTATCAAAGTTTCACTGCAGTTGGTCAAAATCTGTTGTCAGTCACATTGGTGTAATTCCCAAGTAACTCGACCAAAGAGAGAATGTGAGTGATTGAACTTATTCTGGATCTAGCCAGTATCTAATGAAAAGCATAAAAATGGTGAGAGCTAAACAGTGACAGTCCATCCAACAGAAAACCAGGTGGTCATGTAGAGGGTCATCACAAGAGGAGGGGTGCACGCAATGGGAAGAAATAGTTGGAAGAGTTTCTCAAAGAACAACTTCCATCAACTTATGTCAACTCTTCCAACTATTTTTCTTTGAGAAACTTCATCACCTATTAATCACAGAACATCCAGCTAAGAGTTTAACTCCCAGCTGTGATTAAAACACAGTTTCTTTCCTCAAGCTTATTTTATTGCTTACCTTTTAAAAAAAAAAAAAAAAGGAGACAAAATTCTCTTGGAAAAATTCATTTGCTTAACAGTATAGCTCATTGCAACTATGTGATACTTCAGGATTCTCTGTTTGTCTATTGTTTAACAGCTGGAACTGAACAGATGCTAGTTCAACCTAAGACCGTACTATCCAGGATACTTCCTTCCTCACAATCCTATAATGTCACAAATTGCATTTTTACATTACAACAACAGGGATGCAACTCTTTTTATTCTCTAAAATTTGCTCATCCTGTGAGCTTGAAATTGCAGTTGGCACAAGTCTGGAAGAAGGCAAGTCACGTATGTCAATGATACAAGATTTCAATTTGGTTTGATTTCCTATTAATAGATGGCAATCTATTCTTGTTTACATGTGATTACATTCTATCAATTATCACAGCTTACTAGGAACTACCAGCAGGTATTGTCCGTATCACCATTTCTGAAGAGAAACCTTCACCCATTCAGTGATGTAGCACTGGGAGCTAGAAACTATTCTCTTTTATACCCCAGCTTTATATTCAGAAGAAGAACAAAACAAAAAAAAAAACCAAACCCACAAACTAAGCCAAAGCCATCCACATAGGGAAGTAGGCCAGTTTAACTCTTACCTTCGAACTGGCTGTGCAATTTTACTTCTGGGTATGCCACTCCCATTGACGGCCAGCGATGGTCTTGGAAGAGCACTGCGTCCTACAATCCCTTGACTGGCAGTCTTGTTTGGCATTGGGATCCCAGTGTTAGAATATAACTGTAAGCTGTTGGACACTGGGATACTGCTGCTACTGCTACTACTACTACTACTACTACCTTGTACGGTTGGGCTTACGTAGGCAGTAGCTTTGAGAGGCTGTCTGACAGACACTGGAAAATGTCCCACACTGTGAACTCTGTGTTGAAGCTGTCCTGGTGATGGAACTGCGAAGAGAGGTAGAAAATGAAGTGACAAGGTCAGTAGGTGATAGATGAGGGCAAGCAGTAATGCTCATTTCTAGAGAGATCTGAATAGGGATAAACACATCATTATACAATTTATTTGCTAATTACGAACTGCTGGAAAAACCCTTGAATCCAATACTGTATCCAGTAACACTGCACTGAACGAAAATACCCTGTTCCATTCTCATCCTGAACAAAACTCCCACCCCATACTCACCCTTCTTTCTCCCCTGAAAGAGGCCTCCTTAGCTATTATAAGCAAACTAATTCCACCTATGCAATTAGAGCTTTAAACAGGAGAAATTGCTGAAGCTATAAATTAATTACTGTTAGATCATTTAGGTTTTTGTAAGGTTGCTTTCAATAAAAGCGTTTAAAGAACATTTCATTAAAGCATTCTAAAAAAATCCCAGAAGTCTAAGCTTTATGTATAAAAACAAAAAAAGGCTATAAAAAATAACTTGAATATAACAGCGTATTCCAAGGCTGATGTTATGTAAACTATCATTTAAAATCAATGCTATGAGTTCTAGAAGCTTTATATATAGATTTTCTACACAATCCTGCCCTCTGGTGTACATCAGACACGCATGTTTCAAAGTCCACATATCAAAAGCAAACCGTCAAAACCCTGAGGCACATGAACTAACATAGCGCACACAGCTTAATCCTTTTTTTTCAAGTCTTTGAAAAAAGACATCTTAAAGTCATTTAAAGACACAGGAGAAAACACAGATGTGTGGTTCAATTAAACAATACTGGCAATACAGTGATATGGAACACTGGTCATAATACACCTCCTTAAATACTCCAGCAGACCCACTTATTAGGAAAGTTTTTTAAAAATGTATTTCAGAAAAATCACATTTTATACACACACATATATATACACATACATAAATACACAGAGAAATAGCAAATAAAGTTTAAAATAGTAAATAAAATTAAACTTTCGACACATTTCCATACAAAATCAAGTGGGAACCCAAACAACTACTTCCATTCTCCTGTTCAAAAAGAACCAAAATAAAACAAAATAAATCCAGAGATCAAGTATATTTTCCAG
This sequence comes from Pampusana beccarii, assembly GCA_013399365.1. Classification (NCBI taxonomy): domain Eukaryota; kingdom Metazoa; phylum Chordata; class Aves; order Columbiformes; family Columbidae; genus Pampusana; species Pampusana beccarii. Next base: position 362,022 of record VWYH01002894.1, read on the forward strand.
AAAATATGTAATTTAATAGTTTTGAAGACATTCATAAATTCTGCTCAAATTTGAAAGAAAACACCCACAGGAAAAGGTTTTGTCAATCTCTCCCTCCAAACTCTGACAGGACATGAGAGATGTAAATTCAATCCTTTCTTTTGCCCGTGTCAAATGAAATCCACTTTTTCCATTTCCTCTCAGAGTACCTCAGCCACTATGCTAGAAAATATAGGTTCAGATCCTGATCTATCTTGTTCACATTCGACATTAATAATTCAATATCCACTAGATCAATACTCCCTCCATCCCCCCCACCAAGAAGTCACCTATATGAAACTAATTACAGAGTAATTTTAATTGCCCCATTCAACAAGTATATTATACTTGAGGATATAACCATCTGTTTACCACATTTGCTCAGAAGAAAGTGGCTGAACTTCGGTAGGAGAGAGATAATGTATTTTAAGGTAGTATTTGTACAGTGTATTGTAAAACAAGGATTGTATAAATTACCAAGAAAAGCAGTTTTTTATTCTAGTTTGAAAACTAAAAATGTAATCTTACATGAGCTAATTGCACTATTGGTGCTTCTACAATATTACTACTAGTACTAATTATTATTAAAATTTTAAAGTTGGCAGAAAATGAATGGGCAAAGAAAAAAAAAAAGTAGGTGATAAACCTCTCAATACTGCATAACGAGATCAGCAGAATTTTCTTTCCAAAATAGAAAACGTTGAAAATCCTGAGCTATATTAAAATCTGGTGCAAAAGGAAGACATCCTGCCTTTAATTTTTCATAAAGCAGAGGACCAGTGACTGGGACAGCTGTTTTACCACTCTATCGATTCACTGTACGCAGCCAAAGAACACAGGTACTTACTACATGACTGCATCCTTGAAATCCCATTACTTGCTCCATGCAAATTGGAGTCAAAGCTCTGGCTGTTCCTCACAGTGACTGGAGAACTAGCAAAGCCAGCGTTGCTGTTAATGGTGGGAGTACTTGGCATTCGAGCAAGGTTAGGCATGCTTCTTCGAAGTTTATCTGAAGCAAAAGAAGACCACATCCACAGTCATACCAGAATTTCCAACAAACACAAGCAGCCTCGGAATAATTTCTGCAGAAAATCAAAATTAAAAACAAATTACATCAACGCAAAGAAAGGCCTTGCTCTGCAGGAAGAATATGAATACATTATTGACAGCCTACTAATCAAACCCTTCTGACTACAGTAACAGCACCATCATTCACAGATAATTTTAAAGACATCAACTGGCAGCACATTTTTGGAATCACAACAATTTAAACATGAAAGTGTCATAATAAGGATGAGTGTCACATAAATCTGTAAAGTAGGTCAGATGAATCATGCCCTAAACGTGCCTGTTTCTTTGCAGTGAATACAAAGCAAGGCTGCAGTGACAAAGTCAGACACAGGTATCTACACTGTGTATGTCTAAAGACAGATGAGATTAATCTGTCCTAAGTGACTAAAGTCTTGCTTTCAGGTGCTAATGAGATGCTAAAAAATTCCATTCAGTACCTAACCTTATTAGCATGTTAATTTTCTGCATGTGGCCACATGCAAAACCTGCTGTTCAGTTGCTCAGAGCCCTGGGTTGACATCAGAATTTCCAAATCTGGTGGTTCTCTCACCTGCCCTACTCATGGTGCCTGATTTGGTGGGCATTTTCAGAACAGACCTGGAGGGCCTTTCACAAAAAGAAAGCTGCAGATGCCCCAAATGTTTTGGGGCAGGTTCAACAGCTAAGGCATGTATCTAAGAGCTCAGAAGATGTCTGCAACCCCACTCATGCTAGTCGATTCAGAGAGAGAAGACAAAACCAAGTCTGACATCTCAAGAAGACTTCCCAACCACAACAACATCAGGTAACCTAAGGTGAAGCTCTTCGGTCTCTTCTGCCACAGGGCCAAAGAGAGAAGACTCAATTCTGTATAACGAGAAGAGACTGGTGGGGGTAGAAAGGCACACACTGAATGACCTGCTCTGAATTGCCTCCTGTGAGGCGACAGGCTTCAGTAAAGCACCGCTGTGGGGAAACAACGGGTCATTTGTTAAATTGTCATTGACAACACCACTAACGCCGGCCTTTTGGCCAAGTTCAGGAGCACAAGTGCTGTTTGTGCTCTGCTGAGGTGGCTCCATTTCTCCCGGTACCGTGTAGGCCACCAGCTCCTGCCCCTGCCATAGATTCCAGCACCTGACAGACGTCTGCCTCCAGTTCTCACACTGAAACAGAAAACAGGTATGCTGAACTGTTCTCTCCAAAAGCGAGCAGGGCCATTTCAAGACTGATGTTTCGGATTTACACACAGGAGCCATCACACATGGCTTGCATTTGCTGTTTTGGGTCAAGCACTTAGGTCACGCAGGCCAAGTTCAGTCCAAAGAAACAACAAATTGACTTAGGAGCCTCTGTTTATCAGTCTACATAAATATATAACCTGTTTAGCACCATCATGATCTCCTCTAATCCTTAAAGCTGCTAACAAGTGACAAGTAATAAGAAGTGACAGTACAGTTCTATCTATACAATGTATTAGTAGTCAGTAACAGTAACTTCAATATAAGTTATGCCTATGTAACTCCAGTGAACCCAGTCACAGCAAAGCTACAACTCTAGCTGGTTTTTATGACTGGTCCTCATGGTAAGAACTGGTACAGCATCCTGCAAACAGTCAAAAGCATTCTTGTACTTCACAAGTCCAGCATTTCTAATATCCTCATGTCCCAATTACTACTGCGTACCTGCCCTTGACCCTATATTGTGCACACTTGCCCTGTAATAAGACATTCTTCCTTTCCATCCCAACTAAGGCTGACTTAGTTATCACAGATGGTCTGACATGGAAAACCACTGCTGTTTAGGGAACAGTTTAAACATTCCCATGTTTTGGAGCCCTAGCCCACCCTCTAAAATCCTAGGTCCTGAAGTCCCAGGTGAACATTACAGCACTTTGCAAAGAAGGTTTGAGCAGCAGGATGGTGGTAGGGAAGGTGGTACTGCATAAAATAGCTTTTTGTCTGTTACCCATATATCATGCTATATAAGCAGAATTTCTTGGGACTCTAGATGCTCTTCCACTCAGGGCCTGCACCAGCCACCACAGGTATGATCTGCTACTTGAATTGTCCTATGGATGCAGCTACAATAGCAGGAAAAACAGGTGCAAAAGTAGCTTGGATCTCCTGCATGTCATGGGTGTACACATCTTTTCCTTCCTGTTCATTAGTCCCTTTCCATCCCAGCAGTATATTCTGCTGCTGATTCAGCTCTTTGGCAGCAGATTCCTGCTGCATCAGCAAATTCTCATCCATCGAGCATCTACGTTAGTTCTTTGATGGGTCCTTGTGTCTGCTAAGATAAATGGTCCTGAAAAACAATGAAAGAGCAGGTCAGTTTTGTGTTTGGGGAAAACACAGAGATGCTCATCTTGATAGCATTTTGCAGCTTTCATCTCCTTGGATGATGCATTCTCTTTCATCTCTTTCTTGAAGTTCGTTCTGTCACCTGTTCCTCTCCTAAGAACAGTGAAAGGAGTCTTACAGACGATTTGTAAAGGAAAAGCTGGCTCTTGTGAGCTTGATACATGGAAGCAGAAGGTGGAATGTATGTGTTTTTAATATCATTTCAGGCTGCTGAGGTGTGACTAGTTAAGAACTTGCTGGAAATACGAGACAAAAACAAAAATAGTTTTCCAAGCCACTAGTAGCAAACCTTCCCTTTCTAGAGCTCTTTGCTCCTTTAAGACTGATGAGAAATTTAACAGAGGAGGAATAGAGCTGAGATGTAGTCTCAGGTGAGAAGTAATTTGTCCAAAGAGTCCTCTTTATGGTGAATGCTGAAATTTGCTACAGTTTCTTCTACCTCTTCTGCACTAATCTGGGTCAGTGGCAAACCTAAAAAATCGTCGGTTATTTAGAGTTTTTTCTCTAAGGAAGATGTGGATTAACACCAGGAACTCCAAAGGACCTGCACTTTCTACAGCATCTAAAGTAATTATGAACCACTACTGAGTCTCAGATATAATGTAGGCTGAAACAAATACGATGTTCAGGTAGGATGCAGCCATATAAAGCATCACAGATGTATATTCAGCTTTCCCAGCCTTCTTTGAGATGCAACAGCATGACCCACAGACATTGTATTTTTGAGATATTCGTAAGTGTGAGAACAAAAAGCAAGGACAGGTCATGCAATGGAGTTAACAACCAGTTCCTGGTTATTACCATCTTCTCAGAATAGTTCATGCATATACACATGGGCTTGCCACTTCATGAGTGTTCTTTACGTGGCATGTGTTGCCCTTGTTTCACCTATCTGCAGCAAAATGATCCACAAAAAATTGCCTGTTGCATTTTTACACTTTTCCCCCCATGTGGCATCCATGCTGAATTGCATGTTTAATAGAGCACAGGAAAAACTGGAAATCATCAAACACAGGGTCCTCTGCCCTCAACTGAAAATGCACATGAAAGGACCACTCTGCATCACAGACCATATTCACTACTGGTGAGAAATGGTTCGAAAAGCAGGCAAAAATGTCCATTTGTTCTGTGAAACATTCCAAAAATTACAATAAAGACAGCAGTTTGTCTCTTACACACCTGCTACAGTTCTGATCTTTTTCCAGTAAGTTCTCCTCCTGATGCAGTTTCTTCTCTGGAGCCAGCCTGGGACTGGTGGCCCAGCTCCACTGGCAGGACTCCAGAACAGGCAGCATCTGGTCCCAGCACCACTGATGGCTGCCCCAGTTCCAACGCCTTTTTTTTTTACCTTCCTTGACCTAATACTATCACCAGCTGCAGATTAATGTCCAGGTAACATGCAAACAGACCTTGTCCTCGGAGCAAAGCATCCCCAGAAGAGACACGCTCTTGGTGGGCTGCCAGACTGGGAATTCTGTAGCAGTTCTTGATAAATATCATCTTCTCTCTGCCAAAACGCCTCACCCAGTGAGGCTCTCCTTGCAAGGAGGGCTTAGTTTGTCTCTGTGGTGAAGGGTCTTAAAACACTTTTGTTCATTCATTGTTACCCTCTGCAAGCATTGTCAACATTTTATTTGAACAAAAGGACTCACAAGCCTGACCAAAAGTGTACTATCATTAAGGAATGTGATACAATGAATCATAATGATTAGCATCTCAAAGAAATCTGTACCACCATTTTAAGCTACATTAGCAGTTTCTTACACATACTGAAATCCTTCACACAAACCCTGCAAATTCAGCTGTCTTACCTGTACTATGTGTACAAATAAGTTGGGGAAAAAAACACAACGGAAAAAAACTATGCTTTTCTATTTTAAATATTATGTTCTAAATCATATAGATATTCAGAGTTTGTTCTGAAATCCTTAACAAACTTGTAGACTCAATTACAACTTTAAGGGATTAATTTATCTTCCTCTTCTTTGAAAACCTGAGTTCAGTATCTGCATTACATCTGCTATGGTTGTAACATTTGTGACATCCCAAATACACCAGGGTCTAGTTAAAAGTCTGTGGAATTGTAAGTTGATAAAACATAGACATCCGTGTATAAAAACACAAATACAGATTAAGAGCTAAAAGCAAGTCTTTCAGTTTAAGCTAGAGACACCATTCTTCATGATTGCCAATACCTATGTTTTGCTAACACTGAACATTTCCATTTTATTTAGAATTACTACTTCATATGCTTCACAGGCATATGTCTCCCTCCACAGACAGTTACAGCAAATTAAAGATTTTTCCATTATCCTTCCATGACTTCTCACAACCGATCACTATTCTCAATATAGCTTCAAAGGCGACAAAGCAAGATTTTTTCTCCTTTTCTTTAATGAAGTCTGCAACAATTTCCTCCAGTGAATTCTCTCTTCCTTAGTGAGCAAGAGAAGATATGAGCAGGAAAACACTCTGTAAATCAGTAAGAACAGACCTTTTCCCACTTCTCCAAACACACAAATCAATGTTAGTCTATACCGAACCGACAACGACACATCAACCTACTCTCCCTGAAATAGAGCTTTTTTGTATCTGCCTGGAGTTTGCTTAAAAAACACTGGAATAAACCAACAAAAGTACCCCACATTTGCTGCTTTCCAAAAAAGACAAATGTGTTGCAACAGCCCAAGATGTTAATAACATTTTGCCTGAGCAAAGTTATTCCCCAGAAGCGTATGCATTAAAGTAACTCAGAACTAGTGACTTCTGGAAAATAAAAGCAAAATTTTTAAAGTGACTGGTATCTGTGGCCTGTTTATGAAGGTATCAGCCAAGCTCAAAATTTAAAAATCAACATGAAAAAGTAATGGAAAATATACATTAAAATTAACCATATTGCATACACTGCTACTCAGTGAAGGATGTACTTTTCATCTGCCCCTTCTTACTGCATTATAATAAACGTCTTCTTTAGCTGGAATAATTTGTCCAAAGTTTCAAATTTTCAGGTATTATGAAAATGGACACTTTAAAATTCACATGAAAGAAGGAGTGCCAGGATAAAAATTTATGAGTAAGCTTATCCCAAGATCCAGAAAGTGGGCCAGAACACAAGAAGTTGAATCCCATTTTCAGCATCTTGTCTATCCTAGATTTTGACTACTCTAAATGATTTCACAGCACTACATAGTTCTATTACTTCTTGTTTCTGAAAATCACAAGTAATAAAGGGCATAAATGTTTACATCTATTCAGAAAGAATAAAGCAACCAAACAGAAATTAAAAATATTTTTTTTAAAGTTAAAATGGAAGAGATTACTTCTGTGTCACAGTAAAAACCAGCCAACCAAACAAATGTACATTTATGGGCAACATAAAGCAAAAAACAGCTTGATTTTATTAAATTTGGTGGCATTTCTTACGCAAAAATGACTGAGGTACTCTTGATCTTAACAGAACTAGCAACATTTTGTTAACCATGAATTTCTTCAAATTAGAGGAAGGGGAAAGAGGTATAAACACAAGTCTTTCCATTGCCAGCATATTAAAAGCTTTGTTAAATGATAAAACACATCCTAACTAGATGGACTCACTTTAGCTAACTGCAACAGATATTCAAAAGCTGTTCACATCCAGCCTCTCTGACACTTTCTTTAAACAAACTACTTCCAGCCCACTAATCAATTACAAAATCCCTGAAAACTAGAACGCCTTAAAAAGTTCACAGATGGAATTTTTCTGATGCAACTCATCATTACAGACAATTCAGCTGACTTAGGGAAAGGGCATAATTAAATAAGTAAAAAAAACCCCAACAGATTTCATGCAAAGCTTTTTGATTAGTGTATTCTTTCCAGAACTGAAAAGAACACTTATTAGAAAGCAAAGTTAACATACACACACTACAGGTGATGGCTGCAAAAATGTTCTTAAAGAGGTAACAACAGGTATGCCTACACCCTATGATACAAGTGGCCTCAAATACACCTTAAACACATCTTAACATACTCACTTCTGGACACATCTGCCAATTTATGACACTGTTTACCAAGAGCCTTTCAGTACAGCAAGTTGCTGGGGACTGGCACTAAATTGGACCGGTATCATTCACTCAGACACAGGTGGGATAAGGTGAGAGAAAGAACTTGGGTCTGAGAGTGGGGGCCAGATAGTGTGGTATTTTAAAACAGATACATGGTATTTTATTTCAAAATAGATGTACAGCAATTTAGAACAGGGCAAAAAAAAAGTCGAAATTACAGCAGGGGCAGCACTTCGCTAGAATACATCGGCAATAATAATGTGTGAGTTTGAAATTACAGCCTCAAATACAGCTGGAAAACATCTGTAAAGGTATTCTCACCGCAAGCACAGCGGGAAGATTACTAGGGTGCCAGGAACCCCAGGCCACGTCTCTGCTACCTAAAATGCAACCCCGTGGATGGAAAACCAGCAAACCATTGGCTGTAGTGAGAGACGAGACACCCAGTGCACAGCTCAGCGCCTCCGTGTAGGTACCTCGCGCCACGTGAGACCCTGGGTTGTCTAAAGCATCTGAATAGCACTGACACATGGTGAAGGCAAAGTCAAGCAGGGTGCAGCAGGGTACCTCATACAGCACTAAGTGCTTATACGTGTGCAGCTGAATTGGGCCCTTCATCTATATTAATATGTGGGCATCTACATCTCTGCACATAAATGTAGGCATTCCTCATCAGGAGACCTGTATCATACTTTTAAAGTAATTATTGAAGTTTTCTAAGTTTATCCCACCTTCAGTATATCTGTTACAGTACAGGTAGTTAAAAGTTACTTATTCAAGTACCACAACTAGCATGCCATACCAAACCTCACTAAAAGCAGGCAGGACAACACCCTAATATCATTTGTTCCTAAAAGCAAAAAATTGTACTTGAGCTAAACACACACAGATAACTTTTCGGGAGACACTGTGTCAAAGATAAATACTGTTTTTTCACCCCAGACTGAGTGCCAAAATTCAACCTTTACTTGCCACTTACTCTTTGTGGAGAGCTCTGTGAATGACCAGATGAACCAGTGACCTGACTGCTGACTGCACAGACAGGAACACAAGTGATCTCTTGGGGGCAAGAGAGAAGAAGAGAGATTTGGGAAGCGTGTTGGGATGGGTATGAGTAGCACAGCATGTGGCATGTGCAATTTTGATTAATAATGGATGATGCTTTCCCATATAATGAAAGCAGTAACTGAACAGTTTAGCCCCTCCATCTATCACCCCCGTCTTTCTCATTTGCCTTGGCAAACTTTAACAGTGTGGAAATACACTGTCCATCATACTGGGTTTCAGACAAAGTCATATTTTGCAGTCTACCTCCATTTTAATGTGTAGGAGTTCTTGAAAGACAATGACATTGTTGCCAAGCTGATGAGAAGTGCTGATGAGATGTTGTCACAATACTACTCTCACATACCCAATACAGCGAAAACTTGACTCCTTGTCTGCCAACAGAACACGTTTCTCACCATCAGTATTTGCCACTTATGTGGATCAGCGCTGCATGAGTCAGAGGCTGAAGGCGCAGAAGCTGAAGAGATAATTTCCCTCTAAAGGCAGTGGTATCAGCTATTATAGGACTGTCTGCCATTCCAGCAAAAAGGAAACTGAGGTCATGTGTGTCCATCTTCTGAGTGACATCAAAAAAATTATCCAACACCAAAAAAATTACCCAACACTTCGAAGTTCATGAGAAAAAAGGCAACCAGGTGATAAAATTGGTGGCCTTTTACATTTATGCATTTTCTAGTTAATAAACACAGAGTTTAGTATTTTCAGTGCCCTGTAAGTGCTTTCTGAGGTTTCCACGTGGGAATCCAATGCTTAAGGTTCCACTGACATGGAACATTAAAAAGTCATTCAAAAAGCATTTGGGGACCATATAAAAAGATCACAGCACCACATCCTGTCCTTATTCCTTAATTAAAAACGTCCCATAACTTTCCCTTCTTTCTCCCCGACAGATTTTCTGCAAGATTTTCAGTGCTCTCACATTCTTGTACCTCACCAGCAAGAAAAGTAACACTGAAATTAATATGCTACGTATGTTGTACCAACGTATGCTCACATCGCTCTGCCCTCTGTCAACCTCAGCCTTCTTTATACACTGTCACTTGTCAATTATACTTCCATGCCATGTCTTACTTTGAATGCAAGTGCTTTTGGCACCAACCTGTCATGTCTTATTTGTCAGGAAAGCAACATGCATACCTGTAGCACTCTATAAATAGCAACTGCTTTGAAAAACACATTTATTTTCTTGCCCAAAGGTGAGCTGTAACCTGCAATGTTACAAACGAGACCCTGACTGAAAACTGACTGTTTTGAATTACCTTGGGGAAAAGACTGAAGGAACAGGAAAGTAAGATACAGCAGGATGAAGAAAATTGTGATCGTAATAAGGAATGAAAGGAAAGTAACAGCAACAACAGAGGGAAACTTAAGTCTTGAGTAAGCACTGAGAGACAAACAGTCCAGAGACTCTGGAACACATCTCAAATGCAGTGCAAAAAGCATCAATGGCTCAGGGTAGTTTGGGAGTGACATTATCTCCTCTTACGCCAGCAGTCTGCCCTACCAGACCTGGAACAGAAGCAGAGTGTTGACCCGTGCCATAAACACTCATTGTGGATTCACAGCGCAGCTGCATTAACAGCAAAGTCAGGAAGAGAGGGAATGAAAATCTGAAAACTATTTTGTATTTCACTGTATCCACGATGGACACGCATAGTCTGAGCTCGAAAACCCAATCAGTTGTTCTAACCATTAGCCTGCTAGAATATGCTCTTCTTTCCTTTTTCTTCTTTCTTCACTTCTGGTCACACTTGCAGCACTTTAAAACAGACTAAAGCAACAACTTTCACAACCAGATCACAGACCACATTTTATAGCAAATTACTTAACAATAACATTCCTCAATGCACAGGCTTAAATTGCTTGTCACAATTCACGGACTGATCTGGCTGTCATACACTGGAAGCGCTTCACGTGGTTGACACAACTTGACCTTTAAAATGGCACCGGCACTTCACAGAGAGGAAACACCACTTCTCAGAAAAAAGCATGCAACCCACCTCCATTAATCCTATTTGGTTGCTGCTCTGGAGTTTGGGCTTGAGGAGAGTAGTAGGGCTGCTGATAAGTGTTATTTGAAGGGAAGTGCGGGGAGGTCGGGCTCCTCCTGCAGTCCCGGATACTGGAGAAAGTTTGTGAGTGGGGGATCCCCCTCTGGAAGGGGGAGCAGCGAGTCAGCCGCGGCTGCGGAGGTGGGAGGTGGTCAAACTCTTCCTCGTCCTCCAGACTATAGCGATCGTACTCCTGGTCACCACCACACGTCCCTTTCTTTCCCGCATGCAGAGAGATGCTCGAACTGTGCCTTGACACAGATGCTGAAGTCGAAGCATAATCTTGCCTCAGGCCTGTAAATTCCAAGAAGAGGATGAGTTGGCTTCTGCTAAGTGATTGACTCTTAACATGCACTCCAATCTCGAAAACTAAGCAAGTAAGCAGACATACTTTTACAGCAAGAACTGGATTTACAATGTCACCAGGCTGAAGATCTTCATCTGATCTAACTTTGGGTGTCTATCTTTCAGGCATCTGAGCCTGAATTATTTCCCTTGAGATTCCTTTCTAATAAAAAAATAAAGAAAGAATACAGGCATCTCCAAAATGCAGGACCTGTGAGATTTCTTAGATGTCTCTCTCAACATAAGATGAATTGCCTTCAGGAGGCACCTATTTCTCTGCCAATAGAAAGACTACATGAGCATTAAGTATTTAAACTTTAAAGAGTCTTAGAGGAATTAACACTCATTGTATTAGTTTTCCAAGTTACTGCTATACTACTTTTATATTCATGCAACGACAACACTGACAACAACATTTCCTAAATTTAGAATCCATGTAAATATTCTGGCTGTCCAGCCTCCCTGAACCAGAATTAGTTCTTTCTAGCAGCCAGTCTCATGGACAAGGCTCTGTGGTAACACAACCATGTTTCAGACACATACACATCCTCCCAGTCCCTTCTCGGAACACTGGGTTTTGAAAACCATCCCACTACGAGCACTGCCCCAGAAGAGCATGTTTGCTTTGGGTCAAGTGAGAGGGAAACATCCACATCCCTTTTACCTCTTCCTTTTCCCAGCTGCACAGTAGCCAGGGAAAAAGGGGATACACATCACATTTCCAGGAGCTGAGTAATTCCGCCAATAGCTGCGGATAACAACTTTTCTAGATTTACAAAAAGCACTCAGCTTCGACAGATGTCTTTGCTGGAAACTTCTTATTATAATATGCTTCCCCCACCCCTTAAGTGGGAGTTTCTATTCTTGCCCATGAAGACAGCATGTCTATGTCCACGTATAATACTACCACTTTCCACGGGATTAAGTGGGCAACAACCATCATACGCTCAAACATTCTGTACCAGCTGCTACTACAAGGATGAGATACAAATCATTATAACTGTCATAAATTAGAAGGAAAAACAGGTTTCCAGTTTACCAATGACCTTATTCCTTAAAGACCTAAGTACCTGAAGTCTTTTTTTAAACCTCACTCTGAAGGAGACAAGCGCAGCTGTCATTTAAGTAATGCAATCCTCTGTATTTTTGATAGTCTTTTTAAGCAAAATTATTATAAATTTCACATAATGTCAGAAATTTTCCTAGCTGCAACTACACACATTTGCCAGCTGAGAATTCAGCTATCTAGGAAAGTCTCACACTTGCTAATTTCTCTGCTGAACATGACAAGCGGTACCAGATGCTCAGCAAGTTCGACTGCTGAAAAGTGATTGTGCCGACTTGCTCGGTCTGGTTCCTGCAGCCAGACTGCAGCTCTGCTTTTTTTCTTCACATTTGATTTTTATTTTATTTAATCACTTATTAGTTGGCATTTTCTTTCAGTCGCCATCTCTGAATTTCTCATATCTTTTCCTCCTTGATGTCTCACTTGGCACTAATAGTAAGTGAGAAAGATACTACACTTACTGTCTGAATGACTTCTAAGTCAAATGCCATTTATTTATCAATAAAGACGTTTTCCAAAAATTACTATCAAGCCATACTATAATCTATGTCAAACACGCTTATGGGCTCAGATTTGTGCATGATCACTAGTCTCAAACCAAAATGTTAAATTTAAATGTCCCAACTCAGGATTTAAAGGGAAATTAATTTCAAAATTCATCCAACAATTTAGAAAATTAAAGCAGAAGCAAAAAAATCCATGAAAGCTTCTTATTTTCACCTTTCTCATGAAATGTAAGCAGAAGAAAAATGCTTTAGCATCTTCCCTTTGCAGAAATAAAATCATTTTAATTAATGTGGTAAGACATTATAAATCTTCTAAATCTAAATGTACTCTGGAGCTACCAGTTGGGAGTGAGAAACATATAAGCATCAAGTTTTGAAACATCCAGTACCATTAACCTGAACCCAATAACCCGCGTACCTCCTTCCTGTAGGTGAAGAGTTTTTCCACCTGTCACTTAAGAGCTGACACTATTTAAGAAAGATTCATTCGGCTGAGACCAGACTGGAGCAGTGTTGACTGCTACGGGAAATCATCCTCAGACTACTTCGAAAGATGAAAAAAAGCCACCTACTCTCCTCCTGTAGACGAGCCATGATCTGTACATCGGTGAGGTCCTGCAGCTTGTATCCCATGGAGATGGAGTCATCCTCCAGCTCCGACGTGCTCAGTTCACTGTCTATTGATGACTGTGGGCTCAAAGGGGAACTCCTGGAAATGTAACCTAAGGAAGAAAACACAACCTTTAGCCTGTGAATACATCCGGCCATCTTTCGTTCACAACTATCTGCCCTTCATTTTACAGTAGATTAAAATATTTTCTGTATAGTGGATAAAAACTTCCAGAAAATTAGCAATCCGCTAATAAATAGCAAAGGGATTTGATACACAAGGGTAGTAATGGATCATTAATTCCTCTGCTTGTTCCCAAAATAACATCACATAGCCTAGACAATGAATAATTTACCCAACACAGTTGTGATACAGCTCAGATTACTGTAGTCTTAAACACATGTGCATTTGAATCCTTCCCATGGGACTGCCGTTCTCACTATTCTGTTCTGAAAAACAAGTGTGTTTGCGTCACCAGCTTCTGCTCAGTACTCAGATTCCATATCAGAGCCATTTACCTAAATTTTACTGGGTTTTTTGTGTATAATAATCAGATAAATCAATGACAATAATAATTAAGACTGAACCTTATGCAACAACAGAGTAAGCATTGCCTCCTTCACAGAGCTACCTTATGGAGAGGGCTCTGGATTCTATGTTTTCCTCCATAACAGTAAAAGTATAAACCAAATCGCAATTAGTTCCATGAGCTCATGGTTGCCCAACTTCAAAGAAAAATTATTCAAATAAAACAGTAAATCACTTTCTAATATCCTCTGGACCACCAGAGGCCCAGAGCCTGCAGGGCAAGAACAGCTGTGACAATGGCTCATCAGCTTTGCCTGTATCACAGATGTGTTCACATCCTCAAGCTCTGCTCAAAGCAGCTACCTAAAATTCATCCCAAATTCAACCGTGCCCTAATAATATCTCCAACAGAAAACAACACACAGGGGATTACTTTGCTTTGGAAGGACTGTAAGGCGTAAATGTGTTCGCTTTTTTAAATTTGCAAGTTACAGTGGTCCTCGAGGTTTTGCAAAGGTAGCAACAGCTCTGCCTGCCTGGAATAGCAGTGCGAAGCTAGGCAAGATACCTGAGGGCATCTCAAATAGCATGAGATCCCTTCATTTAGGAACTAAACTACATCCCACTGAATGGGGGAGCTTAGGCATCTCACTCACACAGACACCTACACCAGGTGTTCAGTCTGGAGCTGTATCCCACCCACAGTGCCCATATCCCTGCACTGATTTCACTCACTGTAAAGAAAATGGCACACAGATCGGTGTGACACTGGGGCTAAATTCCTTAGACCACACCTGGTCCCAACAGCAATAAAATGTTAATCCCCCTTCCCCAGATTATTTTCTCCACTTCAGTTTAAGAGAAATCATAGATATAAATCGACTCCTGATACCTGTAGCAAAGAAGGAAAAATAAAACTCTTCACAATTCACAGCCCATAGAACGTCTGCATTTTTCCTAAAACTCCTGTGTCCCCTGAAAATCAGTGGCAAACATAAAATAAATCTTGGAACCTCAGGCAGTAGCAGCAATGCCAGCTTGAAAACATCCGTGATTCTGCTAGCTGTTTTTATTATAGAGAAATTCTCCCTGTGACTTCATCACACAGCTGCACAAAGGTTTCTACAGACGTAAAGAAGGGTCACAGTGGGGCAGAAATGAGCAGTAAAGGGCAGGCAAAGCTGGAGACTCCTTCAGGTAAACCCTTATTGAGAAATAGGCCCTGTTTACTTGCACTGCTTTCCTATAACATGCCATGTTCAATAGAAGATAACCGACACTAGCAGTTAATTGCCAAATTTTAGGTCATTTTAAAAAAAAAATCTCCCTCTGAGATGAGAGTCTCTTCAATCATCCAACCAGTGTATTGCTGTTCTATGCTAGCAAGATTAAACTAAATTAAGCATTTTTGTAAGCACCGTAAATCAATAAAAAGATAAGCATTACCTGTCCGTTCGGGTGTTAGTATTGCTTTACTGGAGGTTTTAGAGAAGCTGGGACTATTAAAGCCATTGGTATATGGGGTGAGTCTCGCAACAGGACTATAGGGAAAAGCCAAGGAGACAGGCGTAGAGAAGAGGTTCCGCCATCGGCTGGCTGTTACAGATGCAAAAGGAGGAGGGGGAAAAAAAAAGATTTACAGTTATAAACAGAATAGTGCTGTTACAGAGAAAATTCATCTCATCTTAATCTGTTCATTATACATTTTTTACTAATGGCAAAAGGAAAATAACGGTCAAAGTTCAGCAGCAAAACAGAGGATCAGCATAGCCTTCTACATCTAAAAGTGTGCTCCAAAAAGTTTTCTAGCAAGTATGTCTTGTTTACTATTTTCTATGTACACATCATTTTGGTATATATTTATCACATACGTCACTGTGCGCCAACACACAAAGCAACAGAAGAAGTAAAAACCACTACAGCTAACGGAGTAACACAGATTAAATTTGTAGTGCTCTTCAAGGAATTGTTCATGGCAATCAATCATCACACAATTGAATTAGCAGTTAAATTATCAGTTATGGGAGTTCAGAGACATAGCAGTAAAAGACTCTTAACTATCAAGTGCTAAAACCAACTGTAATCCCAGAGCAAGCTTTTAAGCTACCATATTTTCCTTCTCTTTTCACAGCATCAAATTCTCAATTACATGAGCATGATTTTTTTTTTTCCACTGTTTTGAGAGGATCAAACAAATAATAGAATGGGGCAGCTCTTTTGCTACGTATTGCTTACAATAAACTTGCAAGGCATCTGGTCTGCTCAGTAACACTACAGAGAGCTCAGAGGAGGCAAAAAAGCTAAAGGCTTATTTCATTTACATTTTCTTAGCTCATCCAGTAAAATGGATTTTCAGCTTGCTTATTTTTTAATATGTGTTCAAAAGGTAAAATAAACAAAATCCAAATGCTCTTCAGAAAAAAAAAAAAATTATNGGTGAGTCTCGCAACAGGACTATAGGGAAAAGCCAAGGAGACAGGCGTAGAGAAGAGGTTCCGCCATCGGCTGGCTGTTACAGATGCAAAAGGAGGAGGGGGAAAAAAAAAGATTTACAGTTATAAACAGAATAGTGCTGTTACAGAGAAAATTCATCTCATCTTAATCTGTTCATTATACATTTTTTACTAATGGCAAAAGGAAAATAACGGTCAAAGTTCAGCAGCAAAACAGAGGATCAGCATAGCCTTCTACATCTAAAAGTGTGCTCCAAAAAGTTTTCTAGCAAGTATGTCTTGTTTACTATTTTCTATGTACACATCATTTTGGTATATATTTATCACATACGTCACTGTGCGCCAACACACAAAGCAACAGAAGAAGTAAAAACCACTACAGCTAACGGAGTAACACAGATTAAATTTGTAGTGCTCTTCAAGGAATTGTTCATGGCAATCAATCATCACACAACTGAATTAGCAGTTAAATTATCAGTTATGGGAGTTCAGAGACATAGCAGTAAAAGACTCTTAACTATCAAGTGCTAAAACCAACTGTAATCCCAGAGCAAGCTTTTAAGCTACCATATTTTCCTTCTCTTTTCACAGCATCAAATTCTCAATTACATGAGCATGATTTTTTTTTTTCCACTGTTTTGAGAGGATCAAACAAATAATAGAATGGGGCAGCTCTTTTGCTACGTATTGCTTACAATAAACTTGCAAGGCATCTGGTCTGCTCAGTAACACTACAGAGAGCTCAGAGGAGGCAAAAAAGCTAAAGGCTTATTTCATTTACATTTTCTTAGCTCATCCAGTAAAATGGATTTTCAGCTTGCTTATTTTTTAATATGTGTTCAAAAGGTAAAATAAACAAAATCCAAATGCTCTTCAGAAAAAAAAAAAAATTATTANAGGTAAAGTTGCTTTAAGTAGAAGGAAAAGGCAAAATTTTAAAACTGTGAATTTCAGAGAACCCATTCAGATATAAGCAAAGTTTGTACAGATAAAAACCAAATGATAGTATTGCCTGTTTATTTGTGGTAGGAACATACCTATAACTAGCTTAGAAATCAATGGCGTAACCTTGATGTTTAGCAGGTGTACTTTGTGCCGTCAAGTGCCACAATCTGGTTTTAAAAACTAGAAGGGCCCAAAATCCCTCAACCTTTTTGAGTAATCTGCTCATCATCGCTCCAAAAGATGCTACTTCCCCCTCATTCTTTTTGCTTTGACCCGATCAAAGGCAGTCCTGGGTTTGTAAGGAATAAGCAGCCTTTTCTACTTTTCCCACTAGAAGCAAAGGCAATTGCCTGGTTGCAGCAGCAGCACAAAGCAATCTGCTGGGGAAAGGACCACCTGTGGGATGGAGCTAAACAGGTTGCCAAGAGAGGTGGTAGATGCCCCATCCCTGGAAACATTCCAGGCCAGGCCGGACGGGGCTCTGAGCAACCTGATCTAGTTGAAGATGTCCCTGCTCATTGCAGGGGGTTGGACTAGATGGCCTTTGAAGGTCCCTTCCAACCCAAATGATTCTGTGATTCTAAACCACACAACAGTAAGATATAAAATTGCAAATGATGCTCTTTGCTGTCCCCTCGTCATTGAATTATTGCAACCCCTCATTTTTTAATTATTCTAGTTCCTTAAAGAATAGAGAAACCAAAAGGTCTGAGATCTGAACTAGGAGCAGCATCAGCACCACTTCTAGGAAATTGCTCGATGCCAAGTGACACGACACTGACTTCCAGGCAGGGCTATTTTGTCTTTAACATTTCCCAACA
>VWYH01002895.1:0-18956 GCA_013399365.1 Pampusana beccarii
GGACATGGTTTAGTGCTACATTTGAGTTATGGTTGTACTCAGTGATCCTGAGTGTCTCTTCCAACCAAAATGATTCTATGATTCTGTGATGTTATGATTCAGGTTCCTCAGCTGGTCAGAACCAGATCTTCACTTATAGTCAAAGGGACTTTGCTCCCCCAGTCCCTGTCTTGCAGTTCATCCACTTGAAAAGTATGGGAAGAGAGCTTGCCAGTGAAGACTGAGGCAAAGAAGTTGTTGAGTACCTGAGCCGCCTCCTTGTCCCTTGTTACCAGTTTACCAGTGTTGCTCATCAGGGGCAGGACACTTTCTTTGACTTTCCTTTTCTGGTTGACATACCTGTAGAAGCCCTTCTTGTTATTCTTTGCATCCCTTGCCAAGTTCAGCTCCAGCTGTGCCTTTCTTATCCCATATACGCATAACCGGGCAGTGTCCCTATACTCTTCCCAGGCTGCCTGTCCCTGCTTCTACTGCCTGTGCACTTCCTTCTTGCTCTTTATTTTGACTAGCAGGTCTTGACTCAGGCATGCCAGCCTCTTGCCTTTCTTACTCAACTTTTTGCACCTGAGGATAGAGAGTTCTTGTGCTTGGTGGAAGACGTCCTTAAAGATCTGCCAGCTCTGTTCTGCTCCACTGTCCCTGGGGGCAGTTTCCCCGGGGGTCCTGTTGACTAACTCTTTGAAGAGCTGGAAGTTTGCTTTCCTAAAATTCAGGGTCCTGACCTTACTTTTCACCTGTCCCATATCCCTCAGGACTGTGAACTCCATGAGCACATGATCACTGCAGCCCAGGCTGACTCCAGTCTTGATGTCACCAGTTAGCTCACTTGTATTGGTGACCATCAGGTCCAGTATCACATCCCCCCTGGTAGGGCTATCTACTACCTCGTTTAGGAAGTTATCCTCAATACACTTCAGGAGTCTCTTGGATTGCCTGCAGTTTGCCGTGCTACTTTTCCAGCAGATGTTGGAGTGATTGAAGTCCCCCAGTAGGACAAGAGGTTGTGCCTTTCTAGAAGCACAGTGGATTCCAACTCCTCCTGTTTGTTGCCTGTATTGTATGCGTTGATGTAGAGGCACTTCATCTGGGCTGTTGACCAAGTCACTTTCTTAGAGGAATTGAAGTATTTCACTAGTGGTTTTGTGTTGGCTTTTATTACCTCAGGAGCCCCTGGCTTATGTGACCATGATGTCTTAAGGCCGCAGGCTGAGTGTCCTCACTAGCACCTCACCCTTTTAACCTTGGGGTGTCATCCCACAACTTGTCACAGGCAAGCCTGTTATCATCTCCCTCCCCCATCACGTCTAGTTTAAGCTCCGTCAATGGGCCCTGCTGGCTCATGAGCAAAGTCTCTCTTCCTGCTTCGAGAAAGCTGAACCCCATCCAATGGCAGCAAACCCATTATCAAAAAAAAAAACCACAAACCCTTGTGACAGTGACACCAGCCACAGTGACAAATATAAATAGACTGGGTCCATCTGTTTCTTTTGATGTCTCTGCCCGAAACTAGAAGGAGAGAGGAGAAAATAACCTGTGCTCCCAATTCCCTTATCAACCCTCCCAGTACCCTGAAGTCTCTTTCGATTGCCTTGGAATATAGGCTGCAGCTTCATCAGCACCCACGTGGAAGACCAGTAATGTACAGCAGTCTGAGGACCACACCAGGGTAGGAAGCTTCCTGGTGATGTTGTTGATCGGAGCTTCAGGGAGGCAGCAGATGTCCCTAAGAGGAGGGTCTGTCTGGCATATTGGGCCCTCTATACCCCTCAGAAGGGAGTCACCTACAATTATAACGCATCTTTTCTTCTTTGTGGAGGTGGTTGTAATACAGGGGATAGTCCTTTCCGACCCAATGAACACCTCCAGTTAGAGGGACCCCCATTCTCATCATCCATTCACTGGCCTTCCACATCCAGAGCCTCATACCTGATGTACAGAGGTACCTGGGAGGGTGAGGTTGTCAAGGGGGAATTTTCACCCGCCATCCTGCATGTAATAGTGAATATGTGGACAAATTTTCACTTAGTTGCATAGAATTAGACAGCATCTACATTTGAGTGTGGCTCTCCCCAAGAAGTCATGCCATGCCAAACACAAAAAGTTTTGAAATTTACTTTTTTCAGTTACCATGTTGCCATAAATAAGCATCTTACCATTTGTATTAAAATTGTCCAGCCAGTTGCTAGCTACAGTCAGCTAGCCTTCTCCAGGCATCTATTTACAAGAGAAGAGAGAACAGTTTGTTATTTTGCAGTGCAAAGAGAACAAGAGCAAGCTGTAAAACCAAAATAGCTTGCAAGTTTTTGACTTACGTGTAACAGTGTGTACGTTTTTTGAATCGTAGGATCATTCAGGTCAGAAAAGACCTTTGAGATCATCAAGTCTAACTATTAACCTAACACTAGCACTAAACCACATCCTTAAGAACCTAATCTATGCATCTTTTAATCACCATCCAGGAATGGTGATTCAGCCACTTCCCTGGGCTACCTGCTGTGATGCCTGACAACACTTACAGAGAAGTAGTTTCTTAAACTCTGTATTTCCTCTTGACAAAGCTCAGCACACACAAGCTTGCTTTGGCCACTGCTCCTACTCAGAAATCTGTAGGAAAGAAACACATGGAAACCACTCATTTTTGGGACAAAAACTTGTAGAGTTTGATTAAGCGTATTTTGATTTGGAAAAAAACCCAGTTAATATTCCTGAGAGAATAACACAAATATTTCGTTTTTTCTAGGTAGTTTCGTAGAACTATGGCTTAAGCAGAAAGGTAAATAACAAATTTTGGGAAATTCTAATTTCTCATTGCATAGAAACTTTAGCTTAGAATGATGTAATCACATCGAGAATCAAGAGTTCACTTTCAAGGCTTTTGAAATATGTGACTCTGACACTTACGAAGAATGCAATTGTATAGTTACTTGTTTATGGCTTTTTGAGGCTATTCACCATCTGCTAGGAAACAGAGAAATAAACTTCTTTCCTTTTATTCAGGTTCTGGCCTTCCATTTAAAAATATGTCTAACGTTTATGGTTATAGGTGAAACCTCAGCACATCACTGACAAGGCACCTGCTTAAATTTGTAGAAAGTCATGAAAAGTAGTTATGAAAAGCTTCTACAAAATATGTGAAATTTTCTATCTGTTTCAGCTAAAAGTTTTCATGTATATTTCAAGTGATGATAGTTGAAATGTCAGCACTGTTAACAACATTTGAGAAAAGTTGGGGAAGGTCTCCCTCACACAACTCTGAGGTTTTGTCTTGTTTCTGTGCTACAAATGGATTTCAGTTTGGACATATTTGTGTGTATTTCCTTCTCTTGAAAAATAAATCTAGACACTAGTTGCAGACAGTGAGCATATTGAAGTTCATCAGTCAACCATTTTGACAGGGTAATATGACAGGAATATTTAACACAACTGCTTCTTCTTACAGTACAACTGTCATGCTTGGAAAGGTCAATACATTTGGGTAAAGTCTTTCTTGACTTTTCTATGTTTGAATGAAGATTTCCTGTATTAAGGATGCTGATTCATAGGTTCCAAATATTCAATTTCATATGTTGTTAATTGTCACCATATGAATGCAGATCCAAGGAAGTTTAGTGCTTCATATCACCTTTCATTACCAGACTCTTTACTATTAATTTCATGTGCCTATAGATATCTGTGGGGTCCTGGTCCAGTGTCGGACTCAGGAAGGTTCAAAATTATCCCAAGAGTGAGATTAAGACACAAATGAGGTGAGATGCCACTAAACAATATATTTTTAAATTGTTATGCCTAAAGCTAGAGCGACAGAGAAAAGGAAGGGGAAATTAGGAGTAAAGTTAAGTAAGTATTTGAGAAGGTAAGCAAGAGATAGTCACTGCCAGGGATCCAAATGCCATCTTCCATCAGGCAGCTCTCAGGTTAACAGGCCCCAGTAGTGTTGGCAGTCTGCAGCTCTCAGGTCATGCGGGTATCAGAGTCCAGGTCCCAGTAGTGCTGGCAGTACTCGGGTCTCAAGTCCGCCAGTCTCAGGTGACGAGTTTTGGTCCTGTTGGTGGGTGGCCACACTTGCAAGTTGTAACCTGGACAGTTTATGGCAGTTGGTGACAGACATTGCCTGAGCACTCTGCAGACCTGGTCGCAGATGTTGGTGGCTGATATCGCTGAAGCTTCACTTGAGCTTCAAGCATTCTTTGAGTTTTAGCAATTCACAGTGATCATGCAATTTGCACTTTAACCCACTGTATTTAGGCCTTTACAGCAGGCTCAATTAAGCAAGCAGTGTGAGCAAGCATCTTTCTGTAACAAGAAGGCCTTAAGCATATTATTTTAGCAAGCAAGTTTTGAGATAATAATTCACAATATCTCAGCCTTATGTCGTGTGTTAAGGACCACTGTCTCTCTCACACACACAAACCATACGCTAAGAGGCACTGTCTCTTACAATATTCAAGCCTCAACAGTATTAGAGAGAACTTTTTTGGCTTAGTTCAAGAGCTTTTCTTCTTTCTCATGAATTGTTTAATAAAATGCTTTTTTTCACCGAAGTTTAAATGCTCAGGCCTTTACTTGATCATATAGTAACTTTTTGTAAATTACAAGTCTAGAAAACGTTTTCCCAAAATACAACAGTGAAATGAATTACCAATTTGCCAAGAAATTTGGCAATCCATGAATATCTGTGAATATTTAAATACATTTCTTTCTAATTTCCCCAAAACTACTAGCCAGAAAAGATTTTCAATTGGTTTTAAACTATGCTAAGAAAAGTAGGCTGGTGCTTTAATCATTTATTCTCAAGACAAGCAGTAGGCAGAGGTAAGAACAGGACAGATTTTATGGACATATGTTTCCTGACCCTGGCATTCACAAATAAGTGAAGTTTCCTGAAAAAACCCTGAAATTCTCCTGGTGACACGAGTTATGGAGCCACCTACTGATCTGTTGGGTCTTCCTTTTTTTTTTTTTCTTTCAACATCATTCCCTGCAACTGAAAGGATAGAGGAGAACACTGTTGTGCTCCTGATCCCTTAACCAGTCATCTCAAGACCCTGAAATCGCTCTTGTTTGCTGTTTTACTTATTGCAACTTTGTCACTGCCTGCATAAAAAAATCAATAATGGATAATGATGTGAGTGTCATGCCAGCGTAGGAAGTTTTCTTTAACCCAGGCCTTAGGGAAGTAGCAGACATAGTTAAGAAGTGGGTTCAGACATTGTTTTCTATTATTTCAGAGGACCTTGTATTTTCCAGGCTTAAGTGAATGGAACAGGGTTTCTCTACCCCTTATAGTATTTTCTGCTACTTTTTTATCTTTTTCATTCATATTCATTGCTTTAACTTTCCTCTGTGCTTTGGAATAATTTTGATTTGATTAATTTACCCCACCTCCTTGTTTCTTCTTTCGCATTATCTCCTGATAAAAATGAACCTGTAGTCTTCTGATTTTCAACAGATAATGCCTGGCTCAATTGATTTTATAATGTGCTTTATACAAGGTGAAACAAACAGAATATCTAAGTAAAAACGCAGAGCTCTACTTTAAGTACATTGTTGATGTGTTAAGAGCTTTCAAACACTCAACTGCTGCATAGTTAACTCTGAATTGTGTTCAAAAGAAGAAGAAAAAAAAAAAAGGAAAAACAGCCTCTCCTTTGATGAAAGCTATTTCTATTCATTAATAAATTCTATGGTATTTTTTTCTTCAGTGCCAGGATAATCCTGACAGTGCTGCTAACAAATTGTACATTTATTTCCATGGACTTAATTGACCTTTTTAATAAATAAATGGTCCTTTATAATAAAAACAAGATAAAAGCCAGTAATTGACTGAAATGCATGGGTCCAGCTAGCAAAAACCACTTGCGATTAATGGAAACCTGCATAGAAAGTATGAAAGCTTCAGCCAATAGCAAAAAAGGTCACGACACTATTATTTATTTTTTTTTAAGGAGGAATGAAGACAAAATGTCTTGGATATGAATTATGGACACTACAACTTAAAAAAAGAAGAGATGGAGAAAATAAGTGATGAAGCTTCAAAATAATGTTGTAGCATAGCTGATGATTTCAAATTGTGTTGGATTTATTATGGAAAACTTGAATTATTTAAAAAGCTCTCTTTGGTATTATTATGCTGTCAGCACAAGGCTGTTTGGTGTGCATGCTTTCAGGAAAATTAATTAGTTTTTTTCAAAAACCAATACCTACAAGTATAGCAGTATGCAAGCAACATTTATTAGGTTTAATGCAACAGGTAAGCCAAGGTCAGCTGTTTTTTATTTGTTTATTTTTGTTTGTTTGTTCTCCCAGTTCTAGTAATGAAAAGACAAACCTTGAGGAAAATACATACTCTCTTCTGCAAGTGCTTCTGTGTCATTTGGGATTTGGCACACTAGAGAAAAGAGTAGAACAGATTAGGTCAACTTCTGTTCCACTTAAGGCATGAATGGATCATTCCAGGAATTCATTAGTGCCTTTTACATGATGTTTCCCATCTTGTTTGGAGTTCATTCAGTGCTCTCCATTGATAGCCACTTAGGTTCATCTCTGCAGGTACAAAGCTACAGACATGTCAATAATATCTCATACAATGTGAGAGTGTTAAGCAGAGAAAGAGAGTTCTCATGGTGTAATTCTTTCTCTCATAAAAATTGAAACATATTCCAGAGTTTTAAAAATCTCTTTTATTGGAATTCCACTAGTATACAAGAGATGTGGGCCAAAATAAGGTAGCTCCAGACAGCTATGCTACACATTATGAAGACAGCGACACTCATTTCTGTCAGAGTAATAGGAGAGTAGTGATCCTTAACTCAGACTGTTCACACATCTAGGAAGAAAAGAGGTGTGATATTACACACACAGGGAACAAAAACTGGTTAAGGATTCTGTTCATGCTAAATTATTATAGACAAAAAACATAGTGGTTAAAGAGCATATAAACAAAAGCATTTAAAGAAACTACATACATGATGGGACCCAATCTGCATTCTTGTTTAGGAAACCAAAGTGTTGAAGAGAGATGCAGAAAAGGAAAGGAGCACAAATTATGTGACAAATTACTGTCTTCAGGATTGTGACTACTGCCACTGTGCTTCAGATATTTGCCTTCAGATGTCTACTGCTTTTGGCAGCTGTTGCAGGGGGAGTAAAAGAAACAGTCTGGCAAATGCATACTGAAACCAATCCATACTAATCAACTAAGAATTTATGCTTCTCTAAAATGCTACAAATCATTGGTACATAGAGACTAAAACATAACCACTGAAAACCTAAGCCTTAGCACATTGCTTGGAATAACCGATGTATTATGCAAAATGTGAATCTATTGTCCATTCTAAGAGCATTCAAGAAATCCCGCTTACACATCACAACATGGATGGGATAATACACCAATAGCACTTCTACATAAACATTGCAGTTCGGCCCGGGAGTGTGCCTTTGCCATGATTTTCCTAGTCACATCCACTGTTGTACTTTTGGTTCATACCACAGACAGGACTGAGAGAGCAAGACCTGTAAGCAACTAAACGTGCACTGAAAGAACTGCTGCTCCCTCAAGCCTAATGAGTCTACCACAAACAAAACACCTCACAGCTCCAAAATGCACACAATGTGAACACTTAACACTATTTCTCACACTTTCAGATGTGCTTCTACTATGCTGTGTTCTTCATTACTGTTGACAAAACTTTTATTTCACAGATTTCAATTTTTTAATGAAAATAACTCTTAAATGCAATAAGGCACAATTCAGATGAAATAAATCTAGGTGTCATTTTGTCTATGTACTCATAGCTCTAAAAGGTGAAAAAAGAAACTACTAAGCATTCTAAAGATTAATTCCATTAAGATTCAGGTTGTATTTTGTAAGAACAAGCCCAAATCCACTTTGTATGCACATAATTCTGTGTTATGTTTATGAACCACACTAGAATTTAGTAATTTTACAAAAAATATTAATCTCACAAGACACTCTTTTTCTTAATTTAGAGGCAGATAAATCCATGTATACTCTGACTAACACAAAAGATAGACACACGAGAAACCACTTTACCTTTGTTCTGAAGATGTGGGTGGCACTTATTTTTTCAACAAGCATTTGCATTATGGGCATTACATTTGATTCTTGTACTTCAGCCAACTTTTAAAACATGTAGTGAAGATGTGCCTTTTGATGATGTAACTCAGATTGTGTTCAGTGATAAATACAAATTAAGTATTCTGAAATATGCCCTTTTAAGACTAACCTGTTAGAAGTTGATTAATCTTAACATCAGTATTCAATTCCCATATGAACTATGGAATGTAAGTTTTGCCAACAGTTATTTCTGTACACTAGATCTGTATTTCCCTGGCAGTCTTTATTTTCTGCCCTTCCATTCAGTGTATGAAACGAAAAGGTAAGTGAGGGGCTTTTTTTTGGTTAGGACTTTACCTGATGCCATGGAAACTGATGTTTAATTCTCACTGATTCCCGTCACATATATCTTCTCATATATCTAATAACAGCCAAGTTCAGTATCCACAGGCCTGGTCTGAGCTCAAAAATGACTCAAGAATATCCAAATAAACCTGGTAGGTTATATATTACTGATGTCATAGAGATACAAATCTTAAAGGGAACTCAATTGCCTAGATATACCTAGGATTTCATACAGGGAAAACTGTAATAGGCTGATATATTCTTAAAATGCTGTTATAGTGTGAAAGTAACTGTTTCTTACATCTGGTATTATGCTATCTCAATTCAAACTAGAGGTCTCAATGCTTAAAAGAAAAGTTATTATAAATTCACATGGGGATTGGCTTCACATGCTTTCACCGTTCAGCGCAGGCTGTCCAGATCCAGTAAAAAATCTAAATATCTACTGACATTCAGCAGGGACTAGAAAACTCCTTTATGCTTCATGTATTTTTAGTTGTTATCACAGCCCCTTCCTGACAGGTTATAACAGCACTGGTCTAATCATAAACATATTTTGATAATTTTATTTCAAAATACAGTGGATGTTCAGGCCTTTATCTGCTCATACATGACCTTGCTCGAGAAATAAGGGATTATGTTCAGTTCTCTTCAGAGCCTTCTTCAGACCTGTCAAACCATTGCATAAAACACCATGGGTGGGGATATCTCTTCTCCCTCTAACTACTTTGAAGAGTACAAGACAGCTGAGGCATAGAATAGATATGTTGGGAATAAATAGACATTATAATAATGAATGATGCTACAAAAACAACATGTATGTGCTGCCTTTCACAATTATGAAGACCAACTTATACATGGAAAACTATAACACAAAACTGGCTGTGCTATTTTCCTTCTCCCATTTTCAATTTGTCTTGTCTCTCCACTTCTGTCAGCAACCTCTGCAAAAGTTTTCGAGAAAATCCACATTTTGTTGTTTTTGTTGTGATGACCTCAGAAACGTTATCAATTTGTGAAATGCCTGTAAGAGTAGTAACATCATAGTCTGTGACAGGCTTAAAGCATTCAAACTAGGAGCAGTGATTAGTACCGGAAATAAATTACAACAATTTCCATTTTTCTATTTTCTTTCTTCTAAACAAGAAAGATAAAATAGACTGTGAATGACTCTAACCTGGTTAGGGCATATGGGTATGCCTCCACGTGGATGCAGGAAACAAAGAGCAGTGTGTCAACTTCTGCTAGTGGTTTCAGGCAGTTCTTGTGTTTTCCAGTAGACACACAGAGACACCTCTGACAATGTTTCAAAAAGTTGTGAATTGTCATCACTGATGCTTTTTTCTTTCAATATAATCTTCTGACTCTCTTAGGCATACAGATCCATCTTTTGATTCACAGAGGGGACTGTTATTTGTCTTTTTTTTTCTCCAGTTATGATAAATGGAACTGAAATAAACAATGCTCTGAGTGCCAGTTATACATGAACTCTCACTTCCTACCCAGCATATGTATGTAAAACTGTGACCATAATGTTTGTAGAATCGTTTCACTCTGACATGAATCAGTGGATTTCTTTGTAAAGGTTGCAACTGAAGTGACTACAAGTGTTAGTACACAGTTTGAAGTGCAAGGTAATGTTTTTGCAAGTAGTATAGATTTACATATAATATATAAGTAGTAGGTGACAATCATCCCAATACTGGGATGTTTTGAGATTTAGACCACTACATTAACTGGTTCATCAAATACAAATTAGTTGCATATACAAAGAACTCTCCAGTATTTTGTATGATTTTGTAATTTCGTGCTTTTGTAATAATGCCTTGTTAGAATGAACCTGTATAAAACTGAGTTATTAATTAAGACCTAATGTGTCCACAACTGGGTTTTGATATATGCTTTGTAATAGCTTTGTCTGAGGGTTCTTTATTATGCTTGATTGTTCTCTATTAATACAAACCGTAAATAAAACTACAAAATATTTCAGAGCTAGAAGAAATAAAATGTTGAAAACCAGGAAATTATGTTTTTCATTACTTTCTTTTCCATATTTTTGATGTGCATGAATAAAGCTTAATTATAGAATTTACGCTAACATGCAGTTACAGAAAGTTTTAAATTCTTTTACTTCTTTTATTAAAAACTTAGGTTAGCCATATAAAGTGTGTTAATAAAAAGAAATTGGGTGGCAGGTTTCCTCTGAATCTGTGTAATGCCTATTGCCCTATATTAGAAACAATAAACATCAAAACAGATGTTGCAGGTAAATAGGTGTACATTATCATGGAAAAAGGTAACACATCTCTTTGTCTAAAAATGGGTGCAAACATTTCACCCACTTCTAGAAAGGATAAAAAGGAGATGTGTGGGAATTACCAACCTGTCAGTCTCATCTCTGTGCCTGCTAATATCATGGAACAGATCCTCCTAGAGCCTATGCTAAGGCACATGAGGGACAGGGAGGTGGTTCAAGACAGCTAGCACGTCTTCACCAAGGGGAAGTATTGCATGATCAGCTTAGTGGCCTTCTAGGATGGAGTGACTACATCAGTGGACTAAGGAAGGGCTACGAATGTCATCTATCTGGACTTCTGTAAAGCCTTTGATGTGGTGCCCCACAACATCCTTTTCTCTAAATTAGAGAGGTGTGGATTTGATGGATGGACTGTGGGCTGCATAAGGAAATGCCCGGATGGTCACATCAAGAGACTTGATCAACAACTCAATGTCCAGATGGAGAACGGTGATAAGTAGTGTCCCTCAGTGGTCCATGTTGGGACCAGTACTTTTTAAAATCTTCATCAATGACATAGAAAATGGGATTGAGTACACCCTTAGTAAGTTTGTGGATGACACCAAGATGAGTAGTGCAGTTAACACCCCTGAGGGATGTGACGCCATCCAGAGGGACCTGGACAAACTCAGGAAGTGGACCCGTGTAAACCTCATGAAGCGCAATAAGGCAAATGCAAGTACTGCACCTGGGTCAGGGCAACCCCCAGTATCAATACAGACTGAAGGATGAAGGGCTTGAGAGCCACCCTGCGGAGAAGGACTTGGGGGTACGCGTGGATGAAAGATTGGACAAGAGCTAGCAACGTGTGCTCACAGTCCAGAAGGCCACTCGTATCTTGGGCTGCATAAAAAGAAGTGTGGCCATTAGGTTGAGTGAGTTGATTCTGCCACTCTACTCCATTCTGATGAGAGCCCACCTGGAGTACTGCATGAAGCTCTGAAGCCCTCAGTACAGGAAAGACAAGAATCTGTTGAAGGGGGTCCAGAGGAGGGCCACAAAGATGATCAGGTGGCTGGAACTCCACTCCAATGAGGAAAGGCTGAGAGAGTTGGGGTTGTTCAGTCTGGAGAAGAGAAGGCTCCAGGGAGACCTTATTGCAGCCATTCAGTACTTAGAAGAAGCTTATAAGCAAGATGGGGACAAACTTTTTGACAGGGCCTGTTGCGATAGGACAAGGCTTAGTGTTTTTAAACTAAAGGAGGGAAGATTCAGACTACATAAAAGGAAGAAATTTTTACACTGATAGCAGTGAAACACTGAAGCAGGTTGCCTAGAGTGGTAGTAGATGCCCCATTCTTGAAAACATTCAAGACCAGGCTGGATAGGGCATCGAGCAACCTGATCCGCTGGAAGATGTCTCTGCATACTGAAAAGCGGTTGGACCAGGAGGTCTTTTAAAGTTCCCTCCAACCTATGCTATTCTATTATTACCTGAAAAAATACTCATTAAATAATGTGACATTTTTGGCTAGTTGTTACAGTTGCATGGAATTTGGCACGTTTAATTGAAGTAGTCTTACTAACATTTGGTTTCGCACAACAAAAAGCTGACAAATCCTCTTAAGCTGATGATTTTTAAAACATAAGTAAAGGTTTTTCTGAAAAAAAAGAAAATTGGAAAAATTACTGTTAAGAGCATACTAAGAGCATTTATGTCAGCTTATGGCAACAAGGCAGAAATCTGAAGGCTGATAGGCCAAGGCAGCAGGGGAACTGTGGAAGGTGAGATTGAACGGTTAAAGCTTGTAGAAAAATTCACAGTAAACCCAAATGTCCCCTGACTTACTCAAGTGAAACTGTGAGAATAGAATCTAAGTAACTATGGAAATAACTGAACCTTAAAACATTGCAGGTGTAGATGAAGGAAGGTATGTATTCACATGGTGAATACAGGCGTTGACAAGATTTTAGGGAGTCAATTGGACTGCCAGTGCCTCCCTTATTTTCTACAATATTGTTATTAGCATGTCAATTCACGTAATGCATTCAAGAGAACAAAACATTTCATTTTGTTCCTAAATTGGTGTAGATGTGTATTTGTGAACAGTTCATGTGTTACAGAATAATTCACTAAAATAGCACACCGTAGTATTGGCAACAAGATAGATCAGACTTCTTTTGCCATATATCAGAGGAACAGGGAAGAACAAATACACCTACATCTTCATGGGGCACAAGTTCATAGAATCATAGAGTAGTCTGCATTGGAAGGAAGCTTCAAAGTTAATCTAGTCCAAACACCATGCAATGGGCAGGCATGTCTTCCACTAGATCAGGTTGCTCAGAGCCCCATCCAGCCTGGCCTCGAATGTTTCCAGGAAGAAGTTTAAAAGCATTACCCTTTGTCCTATCAGAACAGACCCTGCTAAAAAGTCTGTCCTCATCTTTCAGACGTTACTTGACAACTCCCCAGACTGATAAGGTCCTCTGACTATTATCCACTACTGGTCCTTAATGTTGACAGGGAAGAGGTAGGAAAAATAAGCCTTAAGGCAACCAAAAGGTATTTCTGAGCCTTGGGGTGGCTGGTCAATGGCTCAAGTGCTCAGGTGGTATTTTCCTCCACTCTTTCAGTAGCAGGAAGGAATATAGAATGGAACAGGCAGGTGCAACTAATCAACATGTGGCTCCAAGACTGGTGTCACTGGCAGAACTTCGGGTTTTTCAACCATGGGATGGTCTGTTCTTTGCCATATCTTCCAGCATCCAATGGGATGCAACTCTCACTGAAGGGGAAAAGGGAGTTTGCTTAGGGGTTTGTAGGGGTGATTGATAGGGCTTTACACTAGACTGGAAGGGGGAAGTAGGCAGTATCATGCTAGTCAGTGATGAGCAACGGGCTGGCACACCAAAGCTTGAGGAGCTGCATGACAGTGAGATTCCTCAGACTGTGCCACAGGGTGAGGGGTACAACGAACCACACTTGAAGTGCTTCTACACAAACACACACAGCACGAGGAAAAAGCAAGAGCAAATAGAAGCTTTGGCCCAGTCCCAGGGATGCGACATAATCGGCATTAGTGACCTGGTGGGATGAGTCCTATGACTGGTATGCCGGGATGGGTGGCTACAGGGTATTCAGAAGGAATAGGCAGGGTAGGAGAGGTGGCGGGGTGGCACTGGATGTAGCAGAGGGGCTGGAATGAATAGAGTTAGCAGTTTGTGATGACAAAGTTGAGAGCCTCTGCGTAAGGATTAGGGGTCAAACAAATAAAGCCGATTTCATCGTGGGTGCCTATAGCCGTGCAGCCAGGATGACGGCACTGACGAGTTATTCCTTAAGGAACTAAGCAAAGCCTCTGTGTCATCTGCCCTTGTCCTTATAGGGGACTTCAACTTGCCAGATGTCAACTGGGAATATCACACAGCTGGCACCAACAGGTCCAGAAGATTCCTAAAGCATCTGGAAGGTAACTTCTTGGTACAGATTCTAAGGCAACTGACCAGGAAAGGTGCCTTCCTCGATTTGCTGCTCATTAACAGAGAGGGTCTCGTGGCTGAAACGGTGATTGGTGGCTGCCTTGGCCACAGTGACCATGAAACAGCCAGGTTTAAAATCTATGTTAGTGGCAGGAAAATTGTCAGCAAGACCTCAACTTTATACAAGGAGACCAGACTTCAGGTTATTTATAGAACTACTTATTGAGGTTCTCTGGAAATAAGCTTTTGAAGGTGCGGGGGGCCATCAGTGTTGGTCATTTTTTAAGTACCACCTACTGAAAGCACAGGACCAGGCAATTTCAAAATGCTGAAAATCTAGCTGGCAAGGCAATGGGCCAGCTTGGTTGAGTAAGGATCTTCTTCTTGAAATAGAGTGAAAAAAGAAATTACATGGTCAGTGGTAGCAAGGTTAGGCATCATGGGAGGACTACGGAGGCTACAGAGGCTGCTCGCCACTGTAGGGAGGAAATTTGTGCAGTCAAAGCTCAATTAGAATTGGAGCTGGCAAGTACTGTGAAAGACAATTAAAAGGGCATTTTAAAATACATTAATGGCAAAAGGCAATCTAGAAATAACATTAGCTTGTTATTCCATTAACATGACCACCCTATAAACAGGGACATAGACAAAGCCGAGATGTTTAATGCCTTCTTCACCTCGGTCTTCAATACCGAAGGTGGATTTGGGGGTCCTCAAACCCCTGGGCTAGAGAACCGTGGCTGTGAGAACAATAAACTCCCAATGAATCAGTAACTTCTATGGAATTTGCTGCTCCAGTTAGATCACTGCAAGTCTATGAGGCCTGATGGAATCCATCCAAGGGTGCTTAAAGAGCTGGCTGATGTCATAGCAAGGCCTCTCTCCATTATTTTTTAATGCTCCTGGGAATCTAGAGAGGTCCCAGCTGACTGAAAGCTGTCAAATGTTGTCCTAATCTACAACAAGGACAACAGGGATGAAGCTGCCAAGTACAGGCCCATCAGCCTCACTTCTGTGTTTGGCAAATTTATGGAGAAGATTATTGTGAGTTATTGAAAAACATCTGAATGACAACGCAGTCATTGGTCCCAACCAGTGTGGGTTTATGAGGGGAAAGTCCTGCTTGACGAACTTAATTTCTTTCTACAACAAGGTTACCCACCTGGTTGACCAAGGGAAGCCTGTCAATGTGATCTTTCTGGGTTTCAGTAAAGCCTTTGATACTGTCTCTCACAGTATCCTCCTGGACAAGGCGGCCAGCATAGAGCTGGATAAACACACAATGCAGTGGATGAGTAATTGGCTGCCGGGCTAGGCTCAAAGGGTTCTAGTAAATTGGGTTATGTCAGGCTGGCAACCAGTCACTAGTGGGGTTCCACAGAGATCCATCTTAGGACCAGCACTCTTCAATGTCTTCATAAATGATTTGGACACAGGACTTGATGGAACACTTAGTAAGTTCACCAATGATACAAAACTAAGAGGAGCTGTTGACATTCTGGAGGGCAGAGAGGTCCTGCAGAGGGATCTGGACAAACTGGAGAACTGGGCAATCACCAGCTGCATGAAGAACAAGTGCCAGATTTTGCACTTGAGACAGCAACCTTGGCTTTACATACAGACTGGGGAATGAGATGCTGGATAGCAGCTCTGCAGAGAGAGATCTGGGGATTCTGGTTGATGGCAAGTTGAACATGAGCCAACAGTGTGCTCTGTCTGCCAAGAGGGCCAACTGTGTCCTGGGGTGCAGCAAGCACAGCATTAACAGCTGGGCAAGGGAGGTGATTGTCCCGCTCTACTCTGCACTGGAGTGGCCTCACCTGGAACTCTGTGTGCACTTCTGGGAGCCACAGTATAAAAGGATATAAAGCTACTGGGGAGTGTCCAGAACAGGGCCAGGAAGCTGGTGAAAGGTTTGTAGGGGAAACTGTATAAGGAGAGGCTAAATTCACTTGGTTTGTTCAGCCTGGAGAAAAAGAGACAGGGGAGACCTCATCATGGTCTACAGCTTCCTCACAACAAGAGTAGGAGGGGCAAGTGCTGATCACTTCTCTCTGGTGACCAATGATAGAATCCAAGAGAATGTCAGGAA
Source organism: Pampusana beccarii (assembly GCA_013399365.1). Lineage (NCBI taxonomy): Eukaryota > Metazoa > Chordata > Aves > Columbiformes > Columbidae > Pampusana > Pampusana beccarii. The sequence goes on from VWYH01002895.1 coordinate 16,234, forward strand.
GATGGGCCAGTGGAGATTTCGGTTGGGCATTAGGAAAAGGTTCTTCACCCAGAGAGTGGTGGAGCACTGGAACAGGCTCCCCAGGGAGGCAGTCACAGCCCCAAGCCTAGCAGTATTCAAGAAGGGACTAGACAATGCCCTCAGACATATGGTGTGAATTTAGTCTGAAATAAGGTTTCCCTGGATCTGTCTTTTCTCCAGGCTGAGCAACCCCAGCTCTCTCAGCCTTTCCTCATAGCAGAGGTGTTCCAGTCCTCTGATCATCTTTGTGGCTCTCCTCTGGACCATCCCCAACAAGTCTATGTCTTTACTGTGCTGAAAGCTCCAGAGCTGGATGCAGTACTCCACGTGGCATCTCACCAGTGCAGAGCAAAGGGCTGGAGTCTCCTCCCTTGACCTGATGGCCACACTTCTTTTGGTGCAGCCCAGGAGACAATTGTCTTTCTAGTCTGTGAATGCACATTGCCAGCTCTTGCCCAATCTTTCTTCCACTAGTATCCTCAAGTCCTTCTCTGCAGGGTTGTTCTCAAACCCTTCATCCCCAGCCTGTATTGGTGCTGGGGCCTGCCCCAACCCAGGTGCAAAACCTTACACTTGGTCTTGTTGCACCTGAGGAGGTTTGCATGGGAACACTTCCTGAGTTTGTCCAGGTCCATCTGGATGGCATCCTGTCCCTCAGGTATATCAACCACACCACCAAGTGGGACCATGCACCTGAAATAGATAATTCTTTTTTTTTAATGGAATCATTTTTACACTGTTATGCAAAACCTGCTGGTTTGTGGACACAATTGTCAGATGTGCACAAATTTAACTGCATAAATAGGTCTTAATTTTAACAAATGCTTTAACTGAAAAACAGTTATTGTCATGTCTTGTCTGGGTGGTTTTCTTTGGTATTTATAGAAAGTTGTTAGTTCAGCCCATGTCATTAAACTAAATGCACATTTTAATTAATAAATAAATAAAGATACAAAAGTTAGTCTGAACTAAAGGTTTCCTTCTTGTTCAATAAGCAAAAATAGTTTTACTTTGACTTAAAATAGTTATTTCAGGGCTTTTTTAGTATTTATTAATAAAAACTAGACTGCCCAATTTGGGAAGTTAGGAAAATTAAACCTTGAAAGTTTTTATGTTATCATATTTCTAATCATTAAAATGACAGAACTACAACAATTTCACTACTCTATTGCTCAGAATTACAGCTCTTCTCCTTTTCTATCCACAGCCTTGATAAGTGTCACCTAAATAAGTGCTTTTTCCCTTAACTGAGATTTTCCTTAGCTGAAGTACTTTTTATGATTTAGCCTTCTCTTATTAACATGTAGATTAGAATTCCAGTGGCCAACTCAAACTTGAGGTAAGTTTGCATAAATTTTCTTGTCCAAATTATCTCACACCTCTGCTAATTCATTTTTGCACTCACACTTCTATCACAAACAGCAGTAGATTAAAAGATCAAATATTTCTGATATTTCGTTAAAAATTTCTTACATTAGACTTCTTTATTTTACAAAATGAAAAAAAAAACATCAAACTTAATCCAAGCATAGCATTATATTTATTTTTAATCTCCTAAAATTAATGAATTTTGAATATTTTTCATTTATTCTCCACAGTTAAACAAAAGAACTACCATTTTAGCTCAACACACTATTCCAGAAGGATCAGTCAAGATAATAATTAAACAAATCTGTATATTTTCTTAATCTACTGTCTTTACAATTGCAACAGCATTTACAAGCTATGACAACCGAATTGCAATAATTAGGCCAACATTATGTCAACTATGGGGAAAATTCAAAATTCGTTTGTAGTATTATAATATATTTCCATAGCAATGCTTCACAAAGATTAAGTCTTAGTCTTTGTGAAACAAGAATATTTTGCCACTGATTTGAACAATTACTGTAGATGTTTATTAGTATTGCTAGAAGATACCAAACAAACTTTCCAGAGGAACATACAAATATCAAGAGTAATGAAATTTCTGTGAGACATCTATGCCAAATGTGGTGTTGTCTAATATATTTAAAGCATTTACTAGCAATAGTTAAAATCCAGGCTTGCGTTATTTAGATAAGGAATCTTGACTTCTTCCTTTGTATCAACTCCAGGCTACTCCAGGAGCAGAATTCATTGTCTTCTGTTGGTAGCTCCAGTTTATATCAGCATATATGTTTTCATTGGACTGTCACTTAGAGTTTCTACATCTCAAGTTCACATTTTCTTCACTGACCTGATAGCTTTTTATTCATTTGTTTTTTTAGTTTTGTTTATTTTCTTGTTTTTACATGAAGACTTTTCAAAATACTATAGGTAATTGTGACTCGTAAAAGGAAATCAAACCAAACCAAGCAAACCTTCTTGATTTAATATAATTCTTCATATCTATTTCTAACTAGGATAATCAGCCCAATCACACCTTAGGGCAACTATTAATTTGAAACGGATAGAGGAGGTAAAGGCCTGAGCTGCAGCCAGGCCAAGAACCCCTTCCAGGAGACCCACAGGGAAGCAGAACAGCACACTGAAGGCCAGTGGCTTGTGAGCACAGGGAGTCTTGTGCAGACTTTTCCTGCTGTATGCAATTTGGCTATGAGTCAACCACTTCATTCTGTAAATACAACAGCCTGGATGAGCCTACTTTGAGCTCTCCCTGCTAAATAAGTGAGCTGTGTGGCAATGGTTTTACTACTCAGAGGTCAGTGGATGAACCCAAT
>VWYH01002895.1:19325-42432 GCA_013399365.1 Pampusana beccarii
CTGAAAGTCTGCTTTGCATGCGGTTACAGGTCTCCCCTGAAAGTTTTCCTCCAGAGCTTCAAAACACAGCCCCTGGTGCAAACAGTTATCAGGGAGGGAAGATGCCTGAAAGTTTGCTTCGTGAATGGATACAGGCACCTGGAAAGAAGGTCAGCAGCATTCGGCTTGGCATATTTCCCCATGAAGGAAATAATAGACCAAACCCACCACCAAACTCTTTAAGGTCATGCTTCTCTTTGAGAAATCTAAACATTGCTCTGCAGCAAGCAGAACCCTAAAATCACTCCCCCACAACAAGTATACGGGTACTGTATATATATCATATCTATATTAAAAAATGCTGGTTTCATTAAATAAGTAAATGAACTACATACACAGACATTGTTATAGTGCTACTTATAGTTAGGGTATTGAGAATTAAATGAAGGCAACTCATTCACATCCTCTACAAAAATGGAGTCCTTTTCCTGTACTCCCCTGTTCTTGCTTGTTCCTGGAGTTGCTCTCAGTTGTTTTATATGCATAAAACACTGGTACATAATTCATCACATATAGAGATTCTGACAACGTGATCATTTGCACTCTGTGACACCTCTCTCACCAGCAACATGTATAAGCCTCTCTGACTGGTCAACACCCTAACCGTAAGCCAAAAGAAGCAGAATCCAAAGCTCACTATTCCATGGAGAAACCTCTCTTTGTTCTAAGAATGGAAGTCTCTAATCTGCATGACCTATTTGTTCTTCAGAAAGGAGGACAACGGCATCAATCTCTCATTTATTTTTTTTCCATTATGATAGCAGCCAATAATCTGTAATCTTCCAACAAAAGTTGATTTTTCACACAGTTAGCTATTCAGTCTGAATGAGGGGCATAGATTGAAAGCTTTTTTACACTTCCGTTTCTGAAGGCAGAAAAAAACTGATTTCAGATGCAGCCTGACTTTGAGACGGATCTGTGACATTTCTAAATGATCTCATGGCTGGAAAACCCCAGAGGCTATTCAAAGACTTACAAATTGATGGAATTTAAAAGATATGGGACAGACCCTCAAGAAATACAAAGGCATAGACATACTGAAGTGAATCCAATGAAGGGCCATGAACATGATTAAGGAATGAAGGCAATGGGAACACACTGAAACACAAGAGGTTCCCTCTGAACATCAGGAAACACTTTTTCATTGTGAGGGTGACGGAGCACTGGCACAGGCTCCCCGGAGTGGTGGTGGACTTTTCATCCTTGGAGCTGTTGAAAAGCCATCTGGATAACAAAGCCCATCCTGGGCAACTGGCTGTTTGTGGCTGCTCATTAGCAGGGGGGCTGGATCAGATGCCCTCCAGAGGTACTTTCCAAACTCATTCCGTCATTCTGTAATTCTGTGAATCCTGCTCAGTAAGTATTTCTATTTTTATGGTGGACTATTTAAATTTTTTTAATGAGAAAGTTTTTACAACTGATCTCTTATTTCTCTAACTGCGATTTCACTTAGACTGTATACTCACACTTCTTCTGTAAAATAGTGATTTGACAGGATGTACTCTTAAGGAATCTCTTCTGTTTTCTTCTTTTTTTGTGACTTACAGACAGAACTCCTAATGGTTTTTTGGATCATAATCCTTTCTCTATATAACAGAATAAGCTTTGCTGACTTTCTCCTACCATATAGAATTACCACTGGGAATTCTACACCAATAAGAAACCTGCTTATATTAGAAGAAATCTGTGTATAAATGAAGCTGCTCTCATTTGCTTCTGATATACCTAATCAAATATTAATAATCATGATCATCAGCTGAAATTATCTCCCCTCTGGCCCCCCTTAGAATCTCTGTATTCTCTGTTATCCAACTTAGCAGTTTATTTTCATTGTCCCCTACTACTCTCATAAACAATTTACAGCACTAATCATTTAAGGCTTTCATGCACCTATAATTATATTTAGACAATATTTATCAGTTCTCTGAGACAGTAACCTAAACAACAATAAAAAAATGCAGATTTACTACTATTAGTAGTAAATTTACTACTGTTTAGATTTACTATTTAGATTAATATATTAGATTTACTAGATTTGCTATTTAGATTTTCTACTACTATTTGTATTTAAAATTAATATTTGGACTTCCTATTTCTTATTTTCCTGAAGAAAAACAAAATAAAACAAAACTAAAAATATTTCAGTAAAACCTGTTATTGTCTGTAATTGATGTTTGACAAACTGGCACTGGAAAAGGATACAGTAGAAGTGCAACTATAAGCACATGATATGGAGTTGTATGGTCTTTGATACTGGGTTTCTGATGTGTTGATTAGCTTAACTGCTTAACTAGTCTGCTGGAATCAAGTGTACTCAGCTCTTCACAGATGACATTCAGCATCACACTATCTCAGTTCTCAAACAGCTCACAAATATAAAATTAGTAAAGTGTTCCTAATGTAACTCCAGTCTGTGTGCTGAAAGGATTCTAGGAATTAATGTGGCCCGCTACATACAAGACTAAAAGAAATTAGAGATCAGTCATGCCTGCTGTGCCAGCCCATCCACTGTGTAAGCAACTAGAACATGGAAAGGAAAGCAGCTCCTTCAATATCCACAGCCAGTAACAACAGAAACAAAAATATGAGCTACTCCCCGGATATCTTATGTCAGTACAGCATCTTGTGGACCTAAAGGCTTACTATATAGGTAAAATCTATCTTACAATTAAATGCAGAGAGTTGAAACAGATGGTTACTCCTAGGTGTTAGTTTAACAGTGCCTAGTATTGCAGCCCCTACTAGTTTGCACATTAATAAATTCACCAAATAATGTTATTCTTTCTAGAATACTCTACAGAAATAAATTCGCCTATCTTAGGTAATGAGGAGGACTAAATTTTCGCATTATGATAGCTCTTGGACGTTTAGACATACGTTCTGGCAAAATACAACACTGTATACCAACAAGCAAGGTGATATGCAATATATAGGGCAATGCAGTACTGGAAATAAGCAAGTAGAAACTACTTTGCATAAAAATAAATGAAATCTATATGCTTAGTAACTTTAAAGAGTAATATAGGTAGATAAAGTAGACAAATATCAAGTGACTGAGCTCTGAAAAAAGGCCAATGACTACCTTGTGTAGAATCAAGTCAGCTGCTGAACTACCTGCACAATAGTTTGCATGTACCATAAACACTGAACCATGGTTGTACCTGAAATACATAATCTTCAAGTGCTTCTATCTTGATTTAACCCAAGGCAACAACTAAGCACAACACAGCCGCTTCACTTATTCCCCCCTGGTGGGATGGGGGAGAGAATTGGAAGAGTAAAAGTAAAAAAACTCATAGGTTGCGATAAAGACAGTTTCACAGGTAGAGCAAAAGCTGCACGAACAAGCGAAGCAAAACAAGGAATGCATTAACTACTTCCCATTGGCAGGCAGGTGTTCAGGCATCTCCAGGAAAGCCAGGCTTCATCATACGTAATGGCAACTTAGGAAGAAAAACACTGTCCCTCCAAATGTCGCCCTGCTTCCTTCTTCTTTCCACCAGCTTCTATGGCAAAGCATGATATCATATTGTATGGAATACTTCTGTGATTAGTTGGAGTCAGCTGTCTCAGCTATGCTGTGTACTCTCCCAACTTCTTGCACATCCCCAGCCTCCTAGATGTTGCAATGATGTGAGAAGCAGAAGAGGCCTTGATTCTGTGTAAGCACTGCTTAGCAATAACTAAAACATCCTTGTATTGTCATCATTATTTTTAGCACAAATCCAAAATATAGTCCCATAGTAGTTACTATGAAGAAAACTATCCCAATAAAAACCAGCAGTTTCTTTATTGGAAGATTTTATTTTCATTCTATACTTAAGGTCAGGACTGAGAGATCACAGAATCATAGAATCACTATCATTTTAGTTGGAAGAGACCCTCAAAATCATTGAGTCCTACCATGTCTGGAAATACACCATGTCCCTAAGAACTTCACCCATACCTCTTTTAAACACCTCCAGGGATGGTGACTCAACCGCTTCCCTGAACAGCCTGTTCCACTGTTTCACAACCCTTTCTGTGAAGAATTTTTTCTAATATCCAATCTGAAGCTCCCCTGGCACAACTTGAGGCCATTTCCTCTTGTCCTAACACTTGCTACTTGGGAGAAGAGGCCAACACCCTCCATACTGCAGCCTCCTTGCAGGTAGTTGCAAAGAGCAATAAGGTTTTCCCTGAGCCTCTTTCAGGCTGAACAGCCCCAGTTGCCTCAGCCTCTTCTCATAAGACTTCTGTAGAATTTTCACTAGCTTTGTCACCTTTCTCTGAACTATCTCCAGCACCACAATGTCTTTTTTATAGTGAGTGGCCCAAAAATGGACACAGTATTTGATGTGGAAAAGGAAAACGCAACTCTGATATGATTGTCTGGCGCAGCTGCTTTTTCAGTGGAAGCACTTATAAAAGCTTTTGGAAGGATCAGCTCATCTGTCTTCGTGTACTGTCAGAATGAAATGCCGTTCACCACCCCCCTCCCCAAAAGTTTGTTTGATGCACATAGAATACTGACCGAAAAGGTAATGTGTAAATTCAAAATATTTTTTAAAATTTCCCCAGTTAAAAATACCCTAACTATATCTATATTAATAGATGTGCTTCCCTGTCTTTTCCCAGATCAGAAGCATCACCTTGTGTCCTGTCCCAACAGATGGGATGAGGGATGAGTTAACTCTGACTGTGACATGGGCCCTGACTCAACAGATGAGATCAGGTGTGAGTTAACTCTGGGTAATTCTGTGTGGCAATGCAAAGTGAATGAGAGACAATCACTCTGGGGATCCAATTATGAATTTACTAAAAGCACATGGTGGAATACAAATTACAGCGATTAGTGACTTGGCAAAAGTGTGTCATAATAACACAAAACTTATCAATACATTGATGGCAAAAGCCCTTCTAAAAATGACGGGTTGGCAACAATTAGTAACTGTAATGCAAAACTTAACAAGACTTTAGCAGCAGAACTTACAATGATATTACTTTTATATGTTTAAGAAAAAAGAAGAGAGAGAGAGGAGGAAAACTAAGATATCAGAAATAGAAAGAGAGAGAGAGAGAGAGAGAAAGATATCACCACTCTACAGGTACATCTGTCCTGTGACGACCTCTGGAAGGGTGGGACGTGTTGAAGATTTACATGTCACCAACTCACATCGTGCGTGAGGTTGTTTTATAACCTAGTTCATTTACATGCGAGATAGGAGAGGGCAATTCATCTCCTTCCTCAGTTTGCTCTTCATGCTAATTAGGAAGACTCTTCTGGAAATGGGTCTGGGGTCTTCAAACTAGGGGAAAGTTCAGAGTACTGATCAGAAGTGAGTTGTTTTGCCCATCAGGGCTAGCTGTTGGTTCATGGTTTCTTCTGGTAGTTGGCTGTCCAACAGATAGTTCATCTCTGTCATTCCAATTAGGCCATGAGACCTATTACAGCAACACTATTAATTGCCCTTGTCTTACAAGGTGCCTGCCTGCATGGCCACAAAACCTTCGGAAAGATAAGATGAAGTGTCATCTATATTTTCCTCCCAAAGTAACAAAAAACAGATGTTTAAGGCATAACATAGCCCTTTGTTCTGCTAAGGATGGGGGGAGCGCTTCAAGGTTGTCACACCTTGTAAGTCTTCAGGCTGGCAGAACTATTCAACTTTGCTTTGTGATCCTCACAACCTTAAAGGCCACATACTTGATCTGGCAAGAAAAAAGAAGCATGTCTATATTGATAGATGATGGTTTCCCTCTCTGATAAATTCTTTGGACAAAGACATCAATGGTGTTGGATACAGGAGAATCAATATAGGAAAAAAAAAGAAAAAGTTGTTCCAAATGCACTGAGAGAATGTGACAGTTTATGTTTGATAAAGGACCAACAGCTTGTGAGTAAAACCCTGCCCTAAGGAAAAATGAGCAATACTCTAAAAATAAGATCCTGGTGAGGGCACAAAAGGTAGGATGTCTGTTTAAGAAGAAATACAGTTTTCAAGTTAGACTACTTGCTAAATATTGAGTAAGTCTGTCTTAAATATTTGTATAGCTAAATATTTTTGCTGAATGTATTTCACTGAACAAATTAATCACAGGAAAAATAGACAAAAATCTCCTTCACATAGACAAAATCCCGGTTTCTTCTCTTCTACCAAACCACTAGAGCAGAACACTCTGTTTTCTGGAAGTTACTTATGTTTCGCACACAAAGTATATTTCTCAGACTGTAGAATGTTATTAGCAGGTAACAGGAAGCTACTTCACATGAATGTTTGTCAAAACAAACCACTTTTAAGTTGTTAAAGACCTTTCTGTGTCTTCATGGTTTTTACTGTCTATTGCTAAAACCATTATTGAACACGTTCTGACATTTGTCATGTATTACAGATATTGCTGTAGTAGTACACAGAATTCTTAAAGAAAAATAAGACTTAGTGCCATTGTCTTAGCACAAATGCCATTAAGACATGTTTGTTTATCTAAGATATCAGTATGGAACTGGCAGATTTAACCCAAATCTTGTCATAACCATGTCCTTCTGGAAGCCAAAAGGAGTACTCTAGGGAGACTCAAATGACTTTTGCTTAGGCAGCTAAAGGTTGCCCAAGTGGCAAGAGATACTGAAGGGAAGAGAAGGAAAGTGACTTTCTAATTGCAAAGTAGACCAGCAGCAGTCTTGAATCACTGTGAATATAGGTTTCCTGATCCTTCAGACAGTGATCTATTTCCTAGCAATCCTTTCCTATCTTTACATGCATCAGCAATATTCATTCAAATGTATTATGTATGAATTTATCTCCTACTTAGCAGCTGTTACTCTCATCTCTCTCACAAAGGAATACAAAAAATCAAGAATCTATTGAAGAAATTACATTACCTTCTTCTAAGGTTCTTGCTCCTTACACCACTCATTTGTTTAAACATTAGGTTTTAAAAAACCTCGACAAATACATACGTTAAAGATCATAATTATAAGAAGAGTAGAATTTAACTTAGCTAAGGAGATGAGAGTAAATGTTAGCTGCACAAACGAACCATTATTAGAAAATTGCCAAGTATGTTTCTATTACCAGCAGAACACCCACCAATATACAAGTGAGTACTTTCTTTCGTCACTATCACTTTTCACTTTTTATTACTCTGTCACTATTGGTTTTACACAGAAAGCATGCAAGCAGTGATAGAATAAACCATCCTACTAGATCTAAAGAAATGTGTAATTTGATATTGTTTAATGTAGCTTAATCAATACTTAGAATAGCACCTCTATCTCAGAGTGATTTTGGTTAACAAAAAGTCTGTAATTAAAAAAGTAAAAAGATTATACCAGTAATATACAGTAAAGATGTATCTATGGCATGACTTTCTAACAATATAATGAAATAAAAGAACACAGTACAAGTTACTCAGGGGAATTAAGCATTGAGATATGATTGTCATTCTAGTGATAAGCTAGATCTCCAGCCGATTGCACTGTTCTTTTAGCTTCTCAACAACTGAGTAAATCACAGAATGGTATAAAATGGAGTAAAAAGTACCATGTTAGGGCAAATCAGTGACACGGTGTCCTGGGTCGTTGAGGAAGTGGTCTGAGTCAGGTGACCAATAATTGACCAATTGGAGTATTCCATCCCATTCGCAACATCCTGCATATAAAAGGTGGAGACCAGAAGGACTTTGAACTCTCTCTCTCTCATTCTCCTTCTGCCTGGTCGTCTACTGCTGCACTTCACTCTTTCTTCATCTCTGCCGTCCCTGCAAGCTGAGGCTTCATAATAGACTGAATCTAGTTCCGGTTGGCTGCAGGATCCTGCCAGAGCAGTTGCTGGGAATTGCAATACTGGTTCTATGATATTTGTTCTGCTTTATTTTTCTCTATGTTTATTTAGTAGCATTAGTAAAACATTTTCAAATTTTCCAACTCTCTTTTCTCTGTCCTTCTTTTTTTTTCCTCTCAAAATCATCTGTCCTTACTGAAAGCGGGGAGGAGAGGAGAGGCAGAAAGGGGGAAGGGGAAGACGGTTAAGGAAAATACATCTGCTGCGGTTTTTGGTTGTCTCCGCTATCAAACCACGACACACAGATATCAAAAAAAGACAGCTATTAGGCTTGTCTTTGAGGACAGCCTCACAGTTTCTAGCATAAAGCACAAGAACAGAAAAGTGATGAGGAGATTCAAACAATACTACAGTGTGTTACGCTTCAGGTCTCCAAATTACTGTTAAAAATCAGTCCCACTACATAGATTAGGAGCAGAACAGAATCCTGAGTTCAGGGTTAGCTGCTGTACTGTTAAGCAGGTGCAACAGAGAAATTCACACAACTGTTACTTGGGAGACAACCAGTTAGCTGTAGCAGCTGTAAAGCACACAGGTAAGTTGGATTTTTAAACGAGTAAATGCCTGTAGATATAGATTAGCTTACATGTGGTACATTAACGTAGTGGTTTGATTTATAGCCTAAATACTAGGGCTTCAGTCAATACAGAGAAACTCTTGTGCTAAAGACTTCTGAATAAAGGTAGCTTTGTTATTTTTGTTAGATAGGAATGTCATCCTTTTTGTGATTACTTTAAGATTTTATAAGTATGTGGCATATATTTCTGATATAAATTTGTGGTTAACTGACTTCAAAGTCTACATCCTGTTTTCTAAATGACTTTAATTGCTTACAAACCACCATTCAGCGGTATAATTTCAGGGATTTTTTAAAAAAATTGGATTCCATACTCCATTGGTTAGTGTTTCATTCTTTCTACCCAAATTTCCCTGCTTCAGCATGTGTCTTTTGGTTTTCCTTGTTGTTCCTTTTTGTCCTATCGTTATCTGCTCTGCTCTTCTCATCCGCTCGTACTTGACTTATTCCTGTTTTTGAAGCTGTTTGACATCAAAAAACTTGCCATTAAAGCAATTACAGCAAAAGCACTTTAAATTTTTCCAGTGGCTTCACCTTCTCTGGGTCCCAGATAGCCAAGTGGAAGCACAAATTTCTGTGATCTGACCGCTTCTTCTTTTTCATCCTAGTATCTTCTACAAAGATTTATTCCTTTCTCTCCTTAGATTGCTCTCTCCTTCTACTGTTCAGATCAAACAACAATTGCAAAGCCTTTTTGTACAAAGCCTGTTTTATAAAGTGAGCTATCATTGCGTCTGAATTATATAAGTTTCTCATCTGAAAGAAAGGGACTAGAATCACACAATAGAGAAAAAATAACGTCAATATGTCTAGAACAGATTGTCCCTTTCTTCTTAGAGATGCAAGGGCAAGAATCCATGAAGTAGCAAACACTGAGTGGAAAGAATTCTCCATGCATTTGAAATAAAGCAGTTTTATGAAGGATTCAGCCACTGTTTATATGACATCATGCTTCACCAAAGTATCAACATTATTTGTCTTCATTTTTTTGAAGTGGGTATATATTCACCAGTTTTTCATATGAATCGTCCATGTTATCTTTGAGTTATTAAGATGTGCTGATCTAATCTAAGTTTTAGGTTTGGGTTTCTTTNGAATTTTTTTTAATATTCTTTTGCAGAGGATTTCAATCTAAGACATTATTTACATATTATAAAAGACTTCTTGAGATATAGTTTTGACTTTTGAACAAGAAACAAATCAGCCTTTCATAGTCTCCACAGTTACCTTATCTCTGAACATGAACAAGAATACCTCATTCAAAGTATTTACAATCTTTCTATAAATAGATACTCATAATTCTATAAAAATAGATGAAAAGACAGAAAGAAAAAAATCATGGATGCATTCATTCCATCTATGAAACTTTATATTCCAGTCTGTATCTGTAAAGAATTTATAGACTATGCTGTTGTACTATGACTCTGATCCTAGAAATGCCTGTGCATATAAGTGGCTTTATTCATATAAGAATCTCTATTGGTTTCGAATTACCCAAAGAATAAATATTCACAGAATTAAGAGCTCAAGTAGAAAGTTCTCTTTCTCATCTACTCCAAGTAATATTAATGTAGAAATACTACTAATATTTTATTGTAAATAAACCAAAGCAAACTTTAACTTTTTATTCTTGACTAACGTAACAAGAATTATAGTTTAATATTATTAATATTAACACTAATTATCTTTCAAATAAGTATTCACTCATATGAAGATACTGCTACACTTGTTATATTAGTTTGGTTAGTTATAGTATGAGAATACGAATTAATTTCATGGTGGTTTTGTTTGTTTGTTTGTTTTTTAATGAGATCTGTTGAAACAGAAATGTAGCAGTCATTTTATGAAGGTGAGGTCTCAAATCTAGAAGAACATACAGTGGCCTATACGTTTTGCATACAATCAGGGAGCCACAGCCACTTTTACTTAGTAAGTACTTTAGGGCTGTAGATTCTGAACTTTATAATAATGGATGAAGAGTAGCCTGGGGCAGGGGGGCACAGTTTGATGGTACTTCTTCTGAGCTGCTCCACATTGAATTCCAATGTATTCCTTCTTTTCAGCTTGAGAGACTGTTGCTTCTATTTTGGACAGGCTGAATTTTGCCAGACTAGGGCAAAGTAAGAGATTAAAGTACATACGTGACTAAAGCAACAATATGTCAAGATTGAACAGTCCTGTTAAGCAGCAGACAGAAAACGCTATTCTGTTAAGGTAACCAACCTATATTCACATTTTTAGTCTAGATGTTAATTGTTTACAAGGCTAAGTTTTCCTCTAATAGATAGAGCAATATGGACCATCATAGCTGTTTCTTAGACATTTTTAACATAATTCTATTCAAGAAGTCTGAATTTTTCTGACTGTGGTTCTTATGTTATTACACAGTATTTTTAACATCATGACTATGGTGGCCTATTCAACATCTGCAAAGCAAGAGATGAGCACTGAATTCGTCAAATATATAAGTATGCAATAAGTGTAATTTTACTCTGAACAAGTGCATTTTATCTTTCATATGGCATTATGTATAATTATTGATTATACATAGATTGTTACCATTCTGGTACAGACCTTGTAATTGTCAGTGGCTTTAGAAAGTGTGTAATGTCCTGATGTTTCATATTCTTAGTCAATCTGCAGTCTCGCTTTCAGCAGAGTTAGTACAGCTGTTCCTAGACTCCTGGTCTTCAAAACTCTCCCCTCATATGTATTTTTTTTTCCTATAAGAGAGTTGTTCAAAAATTTCAATAGCTTTCTTTTCATTCACAGACCCAAAACAATAACCTTTATTCATATGTACACTTCCCTCTCCCTAAACAAACAAGCAAACAAAAACCTGTGACATTGCGAGATCCTGTGTCCTTTTCTTTCATTAAATGCACTATTTCTTAGATGGCAGTTAAGTTCTGCTTTTCATAAATCAAATTTTCCTATTAGGCAACCTCTTTGCTTTCCAGGCTATTGTTCTTTGTCTTCTAGTAAGCATGTAATTATTGTACCTATATACTGCCATTCCTTGCTGCTCTTTTGGTACATTCAGCACTTCTGTCTTATTTACATTAGATTGTAAACAACTTAGTATTGAGGTCCTTTTCCTCTAATAAAAGCTACCTGGAGGGTTTATTGATCCTGACTGGAAGTTTTAACCATTAAAGGCTGAAAATATTAATTTAAAACAGACTTTTTTTTTTTTCCTTCATGACGTGGTATTGTGTATTGTTTGCAGCTGATTTCTATTCTCCCCAGGATGTCCTCTGCTGTCATGTTCTGGCTAGTGACTTGCCTAATTTTAACGACAATCTCCTTGATCTTACTTAATTATCTCACAACAAATACTTTTCAGGACAATCCTCAGATGAATGTAGCCATATAAGCATTCATTTAATTAATTATGTGCTCATTCAGTTAATTAATGATCAGAAGCCAGATCTCAAGCCTGGTAATGAAAAGCTGAAATTTTGCATTCTTTCAATGATCATGTAGTAAAATTTTGATGTAGAATAAGCTTGCAAGCTTTAGAAGTGAAGGTGGGAAAATGAGAAATAAAGATCTATCATCACATGAAAATAGAAGGGATGGGCAGTACATGATCCAGGAAATCTTTAATCAGAGAGATTCCAAACCCATCTAAATTGTGACAAATGCTATTCCCGAGGCTGAAGTGTCCTTTAAAGGGTGGAGAAATTTCTTCTCATCCTAATTCGGCTGTTTTTACAAACTAAATTTCTGGACTGAATCTCTTTAAAGCTTAGTATATGTTGCACTGGAAATTTTGTGAGATCTTATAACAGTAGCAACATCATATATTTACACGTTATCCTGTCATATTATTACGGCAATAGCTCCTGGGTTTTGTAGTAACATAGGGAAAGTAGTTTATTAAATCTGCCTTCATTAAAATGGATGGCAAATTTCACAAAACATCACTAAATATTTTTGAGTTGAAAAGGATCCCATGCCAATAAGTAACTGAGTGATAGGACTAAGAATGCCCCTCTTAATTTGTCAGTGGGCAGAATGACTAATTTATGAAAAATCAATGTTACTTAAACTTTTTTTTACTAATTTACCTTTTGGTTTGCCAGTTCACCATTTATGTCACTTGATTTACATACAACCACGTTCATAAGTGCTAAAGGCTAAAGTCTGTTTTAATATCTTTTTTTCTTGGCAGTGTAAATATGTTTAGCTTTATAGGAAAAACTATTCATTCATGTTGTCCTGAGTTCAAAAAAAAAAAAAGAAAAGAAGTCTAGAAATCTAAATTGCTATGTTGTCACCGTCATCAAGAAAATGACTAGTACTTTTTTCACAACTTTAGCAAAAGGTATAGTCTGTTTTTTTCTGCTCTTTTGCATTGTTTATGTATGGCTTTTCCGCCTTCTTGGATATTTTGAGAGAACAAAATTAGTTCTGCATGCTAGTAATCCTGCATTTGCCATTTCTAATGCCGTAAGAAAATGCAAGCAAGATCACCTAACTTTAATCTCAGATGCCGTAATTTAGATTGACATTGTAATAGTAGTGATTTGATATGAGAGCATGCCTGCATACAGACAAATTTTTACATTCATCCACTTCTTTCTTTCATAGTAGAAGAAGAATTACATCAGGTTTATATTTGCAGAAGTGATTTTCAGTATGATAACCCAAAAAGAAGATGAAAAATGAAGAGCCGTGTAGGTGGTGAGTGTTGTTCTTTTTTTTTTTGAAGTTTAAATTAGCATTGTAAAAATCTCCATGAATTGTTTTCACAGACGTAAGTGTTTCAGTGTAAATTAAATCACAGCTGGCACTGAGGTAAAGCTCTGTAAAGAGCATTTTTCTTGTGTGATGTTACAGTGTAGTCAACAGATGGGACTGAGAGGAGGAAAAGTGAATAAATGTAAGAAAAATGAAGAGAACTGAACCACAAACACTATAAGAAACTAAATCATAACTGTGATGGGATAATTTCACAAGCCTTTATGAAGTTTATGAAAACTTTATGAAAATTTTTTGAAGCCTCCAGGACATATCATGAAACATTTCAGAAGCAATATTACGTTAGATATACTGATATTTGTAAAGATCTAGTAAAACAGTTTTGTTTTATATTAGCAATGTGGATAAGTCCATTTGTTACACTGTGGATAAGTCCAAATTGTTACAGGTTTGCTTAAACAGGAGAAAAACGTAAGAAAAATCTTCCTGCTTTTAATTCCATGGTACATAGCCAAATATTCTGGATTTGATTTTGATTAGTCTTATTTTGAAGTAAGCTCTTTTTCCCAAAAAGAAAAGAGCATTTTGTTTGAAGTGAAAATAACAAATATAGTGTCTTTCTTGGTGCAATAGCACAGCACAGAGAAAAGTTAATCTCTGTATTTCTGTGTTCAATGCACTATGTATGTGTTAACTGTGCATTGTGAATTTTTACTGTCCATTACGCAGCAGAAAATTGGTAACTATAGTACTTTCTTGTAATTATCTTCTTCTACATAACTGTTCAAGTGTAGTTAGGACCAAGTGTAGTTAGGACCATGGAAGTTCTTTCTCAGTTATATTTCTTACTCTGTCTTGGTTTTCAGTTTGTTTGCTGGTTTATTTTTGTGGGTTTTTTTAATTTTATTTTTGTCTATCTATCTATCTATCTATCTATCTATCTATCTATCTATCTATCTATCTATCTTTGTATCTATCTATCTATTTTGTTACTTATTTACTTATTTATTTTATCCACTAGGATTGTTTCAGGCAATCTAGATTCTTCAGAGATACCTATTCCTTTGAGTATTTTCACTTTCATGATTATATCTAAGAAAGCGCAGCCATGAGCTCTCTGAAATTGTAGGCCATGACATAAATGCATTAGACAGGAAGATTCACCTTCACGAAACTTACTCATGAAAGACAATTCTAGTTGGAAATTTTTATTTTTGTATTGAAGGTTGAAATAAAGCAAGATCACTCATTTTCAGTTTTCCACATGAAAAGCAGCTTGTATCTTTGAAAAGTTTGGATTTATTCATTTATACAAGCTCTTCCCATGTGGATTTGTTTACATTATAATTGTAGATTTAAGGATGCAGTTTGCACACTATTCTTCCAACTTCTTGATAAGAGAGCTGTAAAGGAGGCAATAGGAGAGGTTATATCGTAAATGATGTAGTTTGATTTACAGCATTCTGTATAAGTCAGAAAAAATCCTGCAAATGAAGTGCCTTCCAGACCATGCCCTTGATAGATTCCTTCAAAGTCTGTGCCAGGTAGCTCTGGACTCCAGTGGATTTATCTGTAGACGAAACATGACATAATGATAAACCTTATGAGGCAACATTTTGGTTTATCAGTGTGTTTACACTTACAGAGTAGCACAAGCCTGGATGTCCTCAGGAGCTCACAGAAGATGAATGGTAATTGCTGTACCCCATGATCCATTCAGCTCCTCTTGCTGAATGGTTAAGAAGCTGTTTGTTCTCTTTTGCTCACTTCAGTGGCAGAGAATCAGGTCTTTCTTCTTACCACAGGTGCAGTCATAAAGGGATTAAAGGAGATAACTTTCTACTTCTTTGTATTTTGCATGACTGAGAGGAGAGAAGTAGCTTTAGCACTAAGACAAAATCTAAGTTAAATAAACTTATCAGAAGACAATCATATGTGGCTGCAAATTGTATATCAGGATTCTCTGTCAGTGAGGCAGATACCTTTATTGTGGTAAAAAATACAGGTAATGCAAATGTAAAGTACAAAACAGAAAACTGGAAAGCAACTTCAATGTCCAAAGTAGTTTCAGAAACGAGAACTCATTTAGTCCTGCAGGGCTCTAAGCAGCTCTCAATGCTACCACTAGGATTTTTTTCTGCACTATTCTTAGTTCCAAAACTCATGGTACTTAGCTCAAATTCTGAAACCTCTATACCCAGTGCTTTCTGCAAACGAAACTTTTCTATAGAAAAATCTATGTTTCTGTTGAATGTAATAAATGTTTTCTACTACTTTTATTACACAAAATATCTGAAAACAACTAACAGAATTAACATGGCATAGATGATAATTTGTGGATTAATGAGACTTAGGAACAATAAAAAAGAGAGAGTTTTCTTCCAACTTTAGAATTATCAGGCTTTAAGGGAGTTGAGTTTTTTTGTTTGTTTACTTTGTTTTGGATTTAAATATACTGTAAAACTATATCATATATATTTATACACTTGAGAAAATGATTTAGAGATTTTTTTTTCCTTTTCAGAATTACCAGAATTAAAAAAAAGGCACAAAGGAGATCAGATAATGTTTTTCATTTTTGAATAATCTATAAGCCATTCAGCGTGCCTGTGTTTGAACACGAAAAGATTTTGCTGTGCTATCCTTTAGTGCTGTTCTTGAAGATATAATCTGATACTACTTTCTACTACTTAGTCTTTTCATAAAATCATAGAATAGTTTGGGTTGGAAGGGACCTTCACAGGTCATCTAATCCAACCCCCGTGCAATGAGCACAGACATCTTCAACTAGATCAGCTTGCTCAGAACCCTGTCCAGCCTGGTCTTGACTGTCCCCAGGGATGGAGCACCTACCATTTCCCTGGACAATATGTTCCAGTATTTTACCATCCTCGTTGTCAAAAATGTCTTCCTTATGTATAGTCTGAAACTTCCCTCCTTTGTTTTAAAAGCATTGACCCTTTCCTAATCCAACAGACCCTGTTAAAAAGTCTGTCCCCATCTTTCTTAGAGGCCCGTTTTAAGAACTGAAAGGTCACAGTAAGGTCTCCCTGGAGCCTGCACTTCTCCAGACTGATCAACCCCAACTCTGTCAGCCTGTTCTCAGAGGAGATGTGTTCCACCCCTCTGATCATTTTATGGCCCTCCTCTGGAACCCCCTCCAACAGATCTGTGTCTTTCCTNGGACCTTCACAGGTCATCTAATCCAACCCCCGTGCAATGAGCACAGACATCTTCAACTAGATCAGCTTGCTCAGAACCCTGTCCAGCCTGGTCTTGACTGTCCCCAGGGATGGAGCACCTACCATTTCCCTGGACAATATGTTCCAGTATTTTACCATCCTCGTTGTCAAAAATGTCTTCCTTATGTATAGTCTGAAACTTCCCTCCTTTGTTTTAAAAGCATTGACCCTTTCCTAATCCAACAGACCCTGTTAAAAAGTCTGTCCCCATCTTTCTTAGAGGCCCGTTTTAAGAACTGAAAGGTCACAGTAAGGTCTCCCTGGAGCCTGCACTTCTCCAGACTGATCAACCCCAACTCTGTCAGCCTGTTCTCAGAGGAGATGTGTTCCACCCCTCTGATCATTTTATGGCCCTCCTCTGGAACCCCCTCCAACAGATCTGTGTCTTTCCTGTACTGAGGGCTCCAGAGCTGGATGCAGTACTCCAGGTGGTGTCTCACCAGAGCAGAGGGGCAGAATCACCTCCCTTGACCTGCTGCCCATGCTCCTTTTGATGCAGGAGATAATTTGCTTTCTGGGCTGCGAGCACACATTGCTAGTTCATGTCCAGTCTTTCACTGACCAGTAACCCCAGATCCTTCTCCATGGGATTGTTCTCAATCCCTTCATCCCCCAGCTTGGATTGATACTGGGGGTTGCCTCAACCCAGGTGTAGGATCTTACACTTGGCCTCGTTAGACCTCATGAGGTTTACATGGGTCTTCCTGAGCTTGTTCAGGTCCTTCTGGATGGCAGCCTGTCCATCAGGCTTGTTGACTGCACCACTGAGTGGGACCATGCACCTGAAATTTTGTGATACAATATAGATGGTTGCTTTTTTTTTTATGGTAATCATGTCCTCACTAGCATGCCACCCCTCTGTCCTTGGTATCTCATCCCACAACATGTCATGAGCCTGATATAATGCCCCTCCCCCATCATGTCTTGTTTAAATCTCTGTCAATGAGCCCTGCCAGCTCATGAACAAAGTCCCTCTTCCCACTTTAAGAAAGCTGAACTCTATCCAATGGCAGCAAACCCAGTGCTATGTAGGCCATCCCATTATCAAAAAACCCCAAACTCTGGTGATGACACCAGCCACAGAGCCATGTATAAAAAGACTATGTCTGTCTGTTTCTTTAAATATCACTGCCCGCAGCTGGCAGGAGAGAGGAGAAAATAGCTTGTGCTCCTGGTACCCTCACCAACCATCCCAACACCCTGAAGTCTCATTTGATTGCCTTGGAATATAAGCTGCAGCTTCATTGCCAGCCTCATGGAAGACCAGTACTGGGTAGCAGTCTGAGGGCTCTACTAGGCTAGGAAATTTCCTGGTAATGTCCTTGACCTGGGCTTCAAAAAGGCAGCAGGTATCCCTAAGAAGCAGGTCTGTCTGGCACGTTGGACTCTCTGTACCCCCCAGGAGGGAGTCATCTACAACTATAATGTTTCTTTTCTTCCTTGTGGAGGTGGTTGTCGTACGGGGTTAGGTCTTTCTGATCCTGTCAGCACCTGTGGTGTAGATGGACCTTTGTTTTTCTCAGCCATTGTCTGGACTTCCACATCCAGAGCCTCATGTCTGTTGTACAGAGGCACCTGGGAAGGCAGGGTTTGCCTGCCACCCCGAGTGTGGACTTGCTTCCATTCATCCCTTTTCCTTGACCTACTGTCTTCGGTCAGGTTGGGGGAGGATTCAGGACTCCTTTGATCTTGGTTTCTTACAGGTGACCTTTCCTGTCACATGCAGGCCAGAGCTTGATCCTACCAGTCTACTTTTTTTTTATGACTCCTTGATGCTTCTTAACCTTTCTACCTTCTCTCTCAGCTAGCCAAATTTGTTCAACTTTTTAAGTGTTGGTTGTGTCACCTGCGGTCAGGTGTTGTCGTGATGAAGAGTCTTGCCCTTTCTGTTGATGAATGCCGGCTGCAAACATTGCAGTTTTTGGTGCACCTCATTGATTTGCTGAGCATACTTCTCAGGTGGAATGTTTTTGCTGGGATTCCAGAAGCTGTAGTGAATCAGACCAGCAGCAGACCACCAAACAGTGACCATGACCTTTTTTTGGTGCAAGTTTGGCTTTGGGCAGTCCTTTGGATGTTCTTCTTGACCCAACCACTGAGCTAATCACTGCCTGTTGCCTTGTAAAATCCACTTTTAGCCTCACATTACAATCTAATCAAGAAATGGTTTGTTGTCACGTAGAATAAGACAACACTTCAAAATGATGGTTTTTTTTATTTTCAGTCAGTTCATGAGGCACTCACTTAACGAGCTTTTTCACCTCTCCAGTTTTCTTCAAATGCCAACAACCATAGAATGGTCAACATTGAGTTCTTCAGCAACTTCTCTTGTAGTTACGAGAGGATGAGCTTCAATAATTGTTCTCAATTGGTTGTTGTCACCTTCCAATGGCCAGCCACTACACTTCCCATCTTCAAGGCTCTTGTCTCCTTCACAAAATTTCTTGAACCACCACTGCACTGTACATTTGTAAGCAGTTCCTGGGCCAAATGTGTTGCTAATGTTGCAAGTTGTCTCCACTGCTTTACAACCCACTTTGAACTTGAATAGGAAAATTACTCAAATTTGCTGTTTGTCCAACATAATATTCATAGTCTAAAATAAATATGAAATAAACAGCAAGTAATAAGTCAGTAGTGAACAAAACATAAGGCGAGAAAAGTGCATTAAAATAATGTATAGAATAACCATGTTTATTTAGAAATGTGTTCCAATATCAAACAGCAAATTTCAACAATGCAAAAAATGGACTTACTTTTGCACCAACCTAATACCACTATTTCATTAACAAGCTTTCCATTTTTCAAGTGCTGGTTGGAAAATAACCTAATTTACTGATGATCCTTATCTCTGACTGGAGCCTCCTTAGCATCTCCTTCAAAGCTGTCAAGGGCTTCTAAGACATCTCTGCCATCAAGATTTTAAGATCTGCAAAGTTTGAGGCCAATAGCACATTCTGTAGTTCTCTCATTTGAATCTCTTGGATCCTATCTTATCAAATAATAAGAATTAAAACTGCTGATGTTTTTTTGTTTGAAGGCCCGCTGAAAACAGGAGAACACTCCATTGAATTTTAAGCTGTCTTTAACAACTCTTTTTTTGTTACTAAGAAACTTTTCTTAACTCAGATGACACTCTTCCCCTGGTTTATGATGTATTCTTCTTTCAAAGGCAACTAGAAATATTACCTGTATTCTGTTGTAAACTTGTAGTCATTACCAATTAAAAGAATGAATCCTGTCAGTAATTACTAACCTAAAGATAGGCAAGCATGGAGCAGTACCTGGTCAGTGTGCTCCTTAAACAAAGATAAGAGTGATTTGAGGAGCTCCTGTTCTTGCAGTTTGACCATCCTGGAAGATGTGTAATTAGTTGAGCTTGTTTAGCACATATTTTAAGACAGACGTATATTTAAGACATTCAGAGTGTCTTTTAAATGAACTTTCTCATTATAAGCTCATTATTATACTAAAAACCACACGCACAAGTGTGAAGACCCCTGCCCAAGTGAAGATCCTAACCCATGAGCATGCAAGGTAAAAATAAAATGTTTGTTTAACCGTATGTAAATTACTAACCAGTCCTGAAAAGGGGGTGGAAATGTGGGGAAGTACTAACTGGAATTGAAAGTATGAATGTTGCAAGT
Source organism: Pampusana beccarii (assembly GCA_013399365.1). Taxonomy (NCBI): domain Eukaryota; kingdom Metazoa; phylum Chordata; class Aves; order Columbiformes; family Columbidae; genus Pampusana; species Pampusana beccarii. Next base: position 39,361 of record VWYH01002895.1, read on the forward strand.
GCTTTAAAGAAGGGGTCCTAGCTTTGTGGTTTTATCACCTAGCACCTGACATTATGCACATCTCATAAAAAATTATATCTCAACTCTGTCTCTATATTCAGCTGTTTGCACATTGGGTAAAGAATCCTACTTTTGGGACAAAAACTCATCTTGCTCAACCTGATTTATGAGGAAAAAAGTCAATCACTTTATGATATGCACCATAAGATGTGTCAATAACAATGATTTGTTGATTGCTATAGATTTTAAATCTCTGTCTTATTGGGGTAAAAGAATTTGATCTGGTTATATTTAAAAATAACTTGATGTGATTGTATTCTATAAGTTGGTAGCCCGATATTGCAGTTTTTGAATTTGAAGCATCAAACAGTTGGATGTTTATCACCAGATAAGTTTAAGAAAAATTCAGGGGTGCTTTATACGTCCTTAGAGCTCTGATGCAGGAAATTTTCATTTTCTGTCTGCTGTAACCTGGGAATATTTCGAAAAAAATCAGATATTGTAGTACATATGAAAAGTCATGAAAATGAAAAAGTTTTCTTAGTGCTTGCTGAATAAGCATCAGTAAGTATTTCACCTTTGTGTCAACATTTGCTGCAGGGTGAAAATAAACTGTGGCAGATGCTCTCTGTTAACACCTCCCTTACCCCCCCAGCCCTCCCCACCAAGGAAAGGCAATAGGAGGAAAAGAGAGAGAGACTTGCAAGTTGGAAAAAAAGTTAAATATGCTTTACTAATGCTACTAATAAAATAGAGAAAATAATACAAAATATACAAAAGCAATCTTGAATTTCCCAGCACAGCTCAGCACTGCTCCAGCAGCTGCAGGGGAGGGCAGGCACCCAAAAATCCTGGGCTGGACTCCACAGCAAACCAGAACTGGATTGAGGGATGCAGGGTCTGTAACCAGGCCTTGGATTGCAGGCACTACAGGCAGGGTACTCTTCAGATGTTGGCCATAGTCAAAGAGAGCGAGACCCTCGTGATCTCCCACTTTTATAGGGTGTATGACGTGGATAGGATGGAATACGTAGTTGGTCAATTTTAGTCACCTGTTCTGTTTGCTTCTCACTTCCGAGACGTGCAAAATTTTATCAGCAACCCTGCACACTATTGCTTCTGTTATACCAGCTCCTGTCTGCAAAAACATGCAGCCAAATTCAGAAAAGTGCAGTTACTTAGAGGAACTTAGCTGAAAGGAAAATTCAGTAAAAGAGAAACTGGTCTTGTTTTTAACAAAACCAGGACACTTTGTAATCCTACACTGAGCATTAAAATTCTCAGTGCTACACTGCCATTCAGGCATACCGATTTCTCTGAGAATTGCCTGTAGGACACTTCTATAGCATTTATGGACCATCGTCACACTATTGACAGATTTCAAAATTATTGGTGTATGTCATTGTTTTGTCAAGGTGACAGCACTGACACGTTATGCACCGAGTTTTCTGCTGATATGTGGAGAGGTAACTTCACTGAATCTGCAGGTGACTATCATTGTCACAGAAAATATACATCTTTACTCAAGCTTCCTAATTGTGATATTCTCAAATTGTTGATTAAAAGGAATCAGATATCTCTCTTTCTTTCAAACATTTTGAAATGTCAGAATATTAGTCTCCTTTTACAACAGTTGCTCTGATCTATTAAACTTCAGGTTCACTTATACCTATTTCAAGCTAATACTAGAAGTGTATTATGTGCACTTGAATTTAAGACCTATGTAGCAGCTATCCANNAAAAAAAAAAAAAAAAAAAAAAAAACCAACAAAAAAAAGCCAACCCAAAACTTTCTATTAACCTCTTCTAACTTATTTTGCTGTCCTTTCACATGGTCAAAATAAGGATGTTATTTAGGAGTTTTAATACTGAACTCATGAACTTGAAAATATAGAAGATTTTTCATCATTTGCATGGTAGCTTTCCATTGCCCACTATTTTAAGGATTCTCTATAGTTGTCTTTACCACTTATATGAGGCCAAAATTGCTACTTGTATTCCTTCTCCAGCTTTTCAGCCAAGGACTTTTTCATCCTTTCTCCCCATGATTCCATTTACAACATTCATTATGTATCCATAAATGATAACTCTTCTACAACAGTCTAAATGCTTACAAATATGTTAAATTCTATTGGAAGAATACTGGAAGAGATGAGGTGGTGCTACTACAGAGGAATTCATGGCTTTTACTGATGTTTTGTTATGCATACAGCAGTATATGGACTTAAGTCATGATAAGCAGTTGATAAGGAATGTGTGTTTCACATAACATTTTTAGATCTTCCTAAATATTCACAGATTTAAACTAAAGAGAAGAGTGATGGCTGATAAAGGTAGAGCTATAATCCCCTTCCCACTGTCATTTTATGCATGAGCTCTAATTATTTTACTTGAAGGCTGTTAAGCTTGCAGACGGTGCAAAGTTCAGATGTAGTGAATTAACAGAATCAGATTTTTCAGCTGCCGCAAAAGGTTATTTGATATGTTTCACAGAATCATAAAATAATTTCGGTTGGAAAGGACCCTTACAATCACTGAATCCAACAACAAACCTAAAATTGACAAGTCTCCCACTAAACTGTATCCCTAAGCACCACATCTACATGTCTTTTAAATACCTGCAGGGATGGTGACTCAACTACTGCCCTGGGCAACCTGTTTCATTGCTTATCAAAAGAGTCTATAAGCAGATGCTTGTTTATTAAGAACAGACACCTCCTTTAGTAACAGAACAAATAAATGCATTGCTTGACTTCAGATTTTTATAACATCATAAATATATCTATCTGAAAATAGGTTTTGGAAGCCAATTTTTGGCAACTTTTTAAAAATCATTAGCTTTCCGTGTATATAGTTACGTACCATTTATATTACAACTGGATCATTGTGGATTAAAGCTGTATTGTAATACCCTCATCAATTCTGAAACTCTAGCTGTTACAATATGTGTTTTAAGAAGAACATTGAAATACTAGAGAGAACGTAGAGGAGGGCAACGAAGCTGGTGGAAGGCCTGGAGCACAAGTCTTATGAGAAGCGGCTATGGGAGCCGGGGCTGTTTAGCCTGGAGAA
>VWYH01002896.1:0-32500 GCA_013399365.1 Pampusana beccarii
ATTCTGTGATTCTGTGATAAATCAATAAGCCATGCTGTTCAGGTTATATAATTCCATAAGTACTCCATAGAAAGAAAGTTGTAGAGTTTTCTGTCTTACTACATGCTTGATAGCTTTCTTATTTCAGCAGGTCTTTAATAATACTGCCAAAGAAGCACTGGTATCATGGATACAGTCATATGGCAAACATACCAGGTGGTATCTCACTACTGACTTTAGCAAATCTGTATCAGTTTGCTCTGTCTGACAATTCAGCATTTAGTTTGCACTGGTTTGTCCCATAGAAGCTTTCTGCATTATGGGCAGGGAATGCCTGGGTTGCTCCCTCACCATGGTGGCAGTGACTTATTCTAGCATCCGTGCCATGTTTTGGAGGGCCTTGACGCTAGTTCACAGAAGCATTAACATGTGCTTTCCTGCAAGACCAGCAGAGTAGGAATAAATTTGCTTACTGCTTCCTGAACAAAAATCTCCACATATTATATGGTTACTCTGATTAAAAAATGTTCAAATTCAGCTTTCAGGCAGAAAACAGTTACTCTGTTAAAGGGTTCAACTTTAACATTCAAGTAGCAAAAAGCTGTTTAAGATAAGTGAGAAGTAACCTCAGAAGAGCCTGCAGAGAAAATAAAGTTAAGAACATTATAGCCTATCTTTCAGGCTAGATTTTTTTTTCAAATTTCCTGGCTGACTTTGCATAGATCACTGCAACTTTCTATTCCTCAGCTTCTTCATCTGTAAAGGGGAGTAAATAAAACAACCGAGTGTTCTGACAGCAATGTTAGAATACATCCCTGTGACTACAAGCTGTGATATTGCTTTTTGTTGAGAAGGGACAAATTAATCCTGTGACAGCAGTTGTGTAATACTGCCCTTCACACTATACACAGAGAACACTATTAGTGGTGAAGGATTATACTCAGTTTATCGTGTGGTTCCTACTATGTCCATCTCACATAGTTTTCACTCTCAGTGGACATTATAACATTCCTATTAACAAGTAATAGGCAGAGAATAACTGTGATCTATATACAGTTAATTTCCATCTACAAGACCAAGTGGTTTATATAGCTACTGACTTCAGATCGTTCCATATAAGTGCGAAGGCCTGTGTGTGTGACCTGTGCAGGACACAGTGACCTGAGCCCTCAAACTCCAAGTCACAGACCTTTGCAGAGGAAGCTCTTTCCTGCATTATGCTACCCTTCTCTTTCATGAAAATTCAACACCTCTTGATGAAAAAAATAGCAAGGCAGTGTGTTTTGAAAAAGTAAAGGGGCTAACTTACCTTCTTCGACTATTAACAGCAATGCACACTGCAAGAATCAATGCAAGTGCCACAAGAGCAGCAACTATGATCAGCCATTCTGTAGGGAGAGTTGAGAGAGGGGAGTAAAGCATGTTAACGTACCTATGTAGTTTTGCAACTTTGCAGAACTGCAAGAACACAATATCTTTTACATTCTTTAAACTGTCAGTCTTTTTTTCCTAGCTTGCATGAACGTTTGTTTTTTATCTTACAAAGTGCTTCTTTGCAGATCAAATACATTTTCACCATTCAGCCATACACAGGCCAACTCAGATGAAATACCCCATCTCTGTTGGCACCTGTAAGCATTGTACTTTGGTGGAGTTGAATCACTGATTTACTCCAAGAGCAAAAGAAAAGACTTAGCAATGATACACCTGCAAACCCAGGCACAAAAGCAGGATGACCTTCAGGTAGAGTGAAGTATTCATTTTTTCATTTAAAATCTTACTTTAAGGGATATTTTTGTAGCAAACTAAAAAAAAAAAAAAAGTAATTACAAAACTGGAAGGGACCCTAAGAGATCATATCAGCTACATTTCACTCCAGTGAAACAGGATCAACAGGAAGATAGGTGAGGAACATTCCTTATTGCTCTCTACAACTATCTGGAAGGTTTTAGCAAGGAGGGTGTTGATCTCTTCTCCCAAGCAACAAGCGGTAGGACAAGAGGAAACGGCCTCAAGTCACACCAGGGGAGATTCAAGTTGGATAGCAGGAAAAATTTCTTNCTATTATTTGCTCTTAACATTTTTAGGAAAGGTGATTTCACAACCTTCCCATTACCCTTGTGCTCTACTACCATTATAGACAGACCCTCTCCTAAGAGCTAACTACTATATTTTGTTTGTTTGAAACAAGCCTCCTTGTTTAAAAAGTATAATACTTTTCATTTGAAACAAATTACTTCTTCTAATTAGTTTACTATTATTACTCCATTGTGGAAAACTGATAAGCATTCTTTTTGTAGCGTACTCTTCTCATATTTCCATTTAGTTTTATCTGAAAATTGTGAGTTCTTCAAAAGGTGCTTCAAAGGCTACCTTTCTAAAATTTTCTTTTTGCTCTTCTCTTTTTTTTTCTTCAATGTGATTAATGTAATGCCTTGCACTGAACACAGAGCTTCAGCTCTGGAGTTGCTATGCCTAAGTAGGGTGTGAGAATCACTTTCTCTGTTTTAAAAATTGCTTTACTGCTAATATGTCCCAACACATGTTTGCATTCTTTCACAATTGTAGCATGGTGTTGGCTTCTTTCTATTCTATTTTAATCTGCAAGACCTATTCTGCAGCACTCATCTATTATTTTCACTGAACATCCTCATGGATATGATACTTGGCATATTTCTTTATTGAATTTTGTCTGATTTCATATCGATTTATAAAGCTTATTTGGATCTGAATCTCATTCTCCAAATGCATGATTTCTCTCATCTTGATATTGCTGGAGAATTACATGATTACAATATGCACAATTTTTCAGATTTTCAGAATAGTGAAAATGCTGAATATTATCTGATTCAGAACAGAGCCTGAACAACTGTACTTGGCCTACATTTTCATCTCTTATTCAAGTTCATATTAATACAATTCTGTGCTTAATTAGTTAAAACAAATTACTTAAAAAACTTACCTGGTACCTGGGCTAACCTTGATTGTGGAACTATTTTTGTTGTGTAGGTGTCTCCAGGAAAAGTAGTGGATTCATAATGTCCCTTGTGTGGTCCTTGATTGCCATATATACTGGAGGTAGATCCTAAAGAACAAAATTGACCATTAGGCCAAATATGCCTAGTGAATATGTAAAAGCAAGGTACAAAGACTATGATCTTTACAATTTAAAAAAACATATTCTAGAAAGTTCATGCTCAGGTCATTGAAAAGTATTTATACTGAAAACTATTATATAGACTATAAACATCATATTCATCTGAACTATGGTTAGTTTTAGTATTTTGAATAACAAATCTCATGGTTTTCCCCTCTTGTCTCTCTCAGATATTTCAGTTTTAATTACACTATACTGTCATGAAACAAAATGCAATTACAATTGCCCAAAAATTTTCTGGAGAAAATGTAAAGATGTGAGTGTTAGCAACTTTCTGAAGAAGTTTTTGTCATACAAGTCAAACATTGTGTCTGTTCCATGGGGAAAAAAGAGGGAGGAAATAAGAAAGAAGAAGAAATAAACACTTTTTATTTAAACCTAAAAGGGCCCTGCAGAGGGACCTAGACAAATTGGAGAACAGGGCAATCACCAACCACATGAAGTTTAACAAGAGCCAAGCGCTGGATTTTGCACCTGGGACATGGCAACCTTGGCTGTACATACAGACTGGGGAACAAGAGGCTGGAGCAGCTCTGCAAGAGGAATGTGGGCGTTCTGCTTGACAGCAAGTCGAACATGAGCCAACAGTGTGTACTGGCAGTGAAGAGAGCCAACTGTGCCCTAGGGTGCATCAAGCACAGCATTGCCAGCCAGTCGAGGGATGTGGTTGTCCCACTCTGCACTGGTGCAGCTTCACCTGGAGCACTGTGTGCAGTTCTGAGCACCACAGTATAAAAAGGATATGAAGGTACTGGAGAATGTCCAGAACAGGGCTACAAAGTTGGTGAAGGGTTTGGAGGGGAAGCTGGATGAGGCGCAGCTGAAGTCACTTGGTTTGTTCAGTCTGGAGAAGAGGAGACTGAGGGGAGACCTCATCACAGCCTACAGCTTCCTTACAAGGGGAGGGAGAAGGGTAGGTGCTGATCTCTTCTCTCTGGTGACCAATGACAGAACCTGAGAGAACGGCAGGAAGATACGACAGAGACATTTAGGTTGGATGTTAGGGAAAGGACCTTCACAGAGATGGTAGTAGAGCACTGGAACAGGCTCCCTGGGGAGGTTGTCATGTCCCCAAGCCTGGCAGTATTCAAGAAGAGACTGGACAAAGCCCTCAGGTACATGGTGTAAACTATGGAGTTGTCATATGCAGTGACAGGAGTTGGACTTGATGATCCTTGTGGATGCCTTTCAACTCAGGACATTCTATGTAATACTATGTAATATGTAAAATGACCGATATGGGGAAATTTTGAAACTTTTTATTTTATTCCTACACAGGATATTACTGAATTTCTAAATCTCTAATGCATTAATAAAACAGAAAGATAGATCCCTGAATGGATTTAAATATGACAGCTATGTATAGTGTGGGACTTAAAAAACTAAAATATATATTTATAATAGAAAAAATGCTTTCTGTAAACTTACAGGTAGATCCCCTCATCCTTTTTAATAAGTTGTGTAATTTAGTTCGAAGATGGTGTTAAATCTTAAATCAAAATTAATGCTTCCAGTCTCAAGTATTTGCTATGCTGACCATACCTCTTGAACTTTTATGCAACTACATTTCTGGCCCATGTTTTCGCCATGTGAGTATGGCAAGTCTAAAATTATCAGCAGACCATAGATATAGGGATTTCATCTAGGACTGCTATTTCATTATCACTACAGGAAAGATATTACAAATCTCCACCTCTCTGAGTTCTTCCAGAATGTAATGGAGTAAATTAAGCACTTACTCTAGCCAGATGTAAAGTTATTTTTCATTTACTTTAACATGTATTGCAACTAATTTCTAGCCAGCATTTCTGATCTCATTTCCTAACAGCAGCTGGCAAACACAAAACTGAGAGCACATTTTTTCCCTCTGTTAAGTTTAGCCAGCAAGTAGTTCATGAATCTTACAGATGTTTTCATTATTTTTATTAACAAGAAACTTATTGACTGGTGGGTTGTATTGTGTGATCTCACCATAAAGGATAGAGCATTAATTCAGCAACTAAAGGCCCTATCTAGCCTCCAAAAAGCTGACCTAGAGGAACATACTGAGTTGTCTATAGCACACATCAGCAGATTTTTTTAAGGTGCTTTATATCATCCTTGAGAAATGACTGAGCTTTTCCATCATAAAGCCCCTTAGAAAGACACGCAGACATTTATTAAAATTTGTGCATTTAAAGAACTGCTACATTCACCATTCCTCTCCGTTGAGCACTGAGAAGAAGCAGCAGGATTCAGTCACGTCCCCTGCAGTTTTAGTTCTGGGGAGGTGCTTGCCAGTGGCAGGGAGGGATCCTCAAAAGCTCTCAACATTTCATTTTGATTACAGACTAGCTTTTTTCTTTTTGACAGTTATTTTTTGGGGTTCCTTCAGTGGCCTGGTTTGCTATTCTATGGACAACAGATCAGTCATTAATGTGATGTCAGACCACAACTTAAACATCGCTGTAGAGAAAAAAGAAGTGAAAGGAAGTAGTATAGTATACCATACTAAGCCATTCATTTGTTCAGAGAAAGCCTTTAACTATAGTCTGCCAATGCATTAATGGATTTTTTCTATTCCATTACAGCTATATAGGACAATGTTACAAGTGCACGAACCCTTCAATAAATGAACCCCCTTCATAATTATGGTAGTGTAAGTCCCTTGTACTGTGTTTTTAAAAAGTACCAAGAGAAGATAAATGAAATAAGGAAAATATTTGTTAATATGGCTTTATGAATCTTTGCCAGGGCACTGACAATGTAGATTCAATGGAAACATTCAAACCAGTTCTTACATGTTTTATGTGCTCAAAAGAAGAATGTAGAAAGTATTTTTTATAGTGTGTAATGTCTGCACATAGCACCAAGGAAGCAGCTTGGATTAAATAAGTGAATAGGGCAGCAAAAGTGAAGAAATGAATTTGTTGTAATAGGAAACCATTATTAAAAATAAATTTATCTGTTCAATAAAATTATATCAAATACATATTTTGCATTTGTATTTCTACGTCTATGTCAAAATACTATAACTCAGGCAATTCCGATAGGGTTGCTTTTACTGATTTTATAATAAAAATTGAAAAAACAAAATAAGTAGGTCAAATTCTACCTGACAATCTATGAATCAACAATAACTAATTAATTAATAAATAGCAGAATTATCTTTAAACTGTTTGCTGTATAATGCCATAAAAATATAGATACATAATCTTGCTTATGTACAAAGAATGTCCACAGAGCATTGGCCAAATTTTACCCTGGGATGGTTCCACTAAATTCCAAGGAAGCGCATGAAAATAGTACTTGGATTAGTGTGCATGAGAAGTAGCATTTGGAAAAAAAACCTACTGTTAGGATGATTATTTGTATGGAAACTGCATTTGAGATTAAGAAAAAGTCCCTTCAATTCCTATACTATTAATATTAGCATGTGACCACAAATACACACACAAAAAAGAAAGGTTATATTTAGTGTAATAAGTAAATGCTGTTACTGTTAACTGCACTAACGCTATCAGAAGAATTACCCTTTTAAAAAAAAAAAGTTGTTCATAAATAAAATGTCCATTACAGCTCAGTAATATAGTTATAATTAATTACTGTTAAAATGCCAGTAGCAAATACACCTAGAAAAAAAAAAGTTTCACAGAGAATTACCTTTCTTTTGATATGTATTCAGCTAATGTAGAGGGAAGACAGATGGGGGGAAAGACTGTTGAGTGTTACATAGCTACCGCTTGTGCTCAGCAAAAAAGAAAGACAAAATGCTCTCACGTATGTATGGGCATAAGGAGAAAGTTTACACTTGTTCACTCTAATAGTTGTGTTACCACATACAGATAACAGAATATAAGAAAAAGTTGTTTGCAAAACACTGTTTTCAGCCTTTTAGCAAATATCCTCTGCTCTGTACAGGAAGAGACTGCCTTTAAGAACATTCCTTAAGCAGGTTATAAACAATAATAAAAACCAAAAAGGAAATAATAGTATGAAAATAATTTACATTTATGGTTAGAACACATTTTTAATCAATTGCCATTGTTCAAAATGATAACTGCATGATGGAAAAATGAAAATGCTCGCAAATCGTAGTTCTTACTAGTAGGAAGATGGGTCTGCAGTTGGTCAAGATGATATTCAATGTCTGGAAAAACTCCAGGTATCCAGCTGACATTGGAACCATCTGTGGTTTTTGCTTGTTCACTTTCACTTCCAGGTGGAGTGCCAGGTGGCAGTAGCTCCTTAGTTGCTTTATCTTGGTTAACATCATCCACTGACTCTGTGACTGCCATGACGATGGCATAATCAGCTTTTAAAGTGAGTGCTCACAAAACCACCACCCACATTACTTCCCTTTTTCTTGTACCTTAGCAAGCCAGAAAGCAGGTCCATCTCCCTCATTCAAAACACGAAAAGAAAGAAGACATGAAGGCTTCCTGTCACTGCCACTGGCTTCTGAGAGACCCTTAAGCACCACATCCGTGCTCACCATGTTGGAGGGAGATATTGGCTACATATACAGATACCAGTGACAGATGGACAGTGAAGACCTTTAGAAGAAGAGACCACAGCAGCAACAACCTGACCCTGTAATTCAGGAGAGAGTGGCCATACTGCAGCCAGATGTGTGTCTCTCTTGCCTAGCAATGCACCTGTGGGGAGGAGTAAGTAATTGAAGGCAGAATTTATAGGATGTGATTCTTCTATGATTGCCCTGCCCTCATCACCAGAACAGCACACCCTCGTGATGGTGCTGCTACTGAGTCACAGGAGCAAGCCATACGATTAACCCACCAGAGTACCTCCACCACACCAATCATGGTTCCAAAGCATATCAAGCCTGATCCTATTGATGCACAAGAAGGGAAGATGTGGCTGTGGATTCAGAATCACCAAAGTGTGTGTCTTGCAGACCAGTCAGAAGGCCACCCAGAAACATGTTTCAGCAGAGGACAGAAACCAACAAGTGAGTACCAGCAAGGAGTCTCTTACGCCTTGTCCAGAAGGTAATTCTATCAACAGCACAGATCTCACCACAGGTTTTGGCACTGCAAGTCTACACCAGGAATGTAGAACCCCAGGATGAGAAAGATAGGGAAAGGAGCCCATTTCAGAAGAAATGCCTTGTTTCTCACCAGGCACAATAAATGAGTATGATCCATTATTCTTACTAGTACCCATCAGAGGAAAGCCATCACCAGCTTTGTTCATACTAGCTGTGGTCCTGTGGAGGACCTCATCCCCAAAGGCATCTGTGGGATGAGCGATGGCTTCAGTGCCCTGTCCTGGTTTGTCATCTAAAAGTAGAGGTGGCTGAGTTGGGTCTTTGTAGTGGGCACCCTCAGGAGAGGCAACAGCTGTTACCACAATTATTTAACCAGCTGTGAATTCCATGTGTATGCTGCTGTGCCACTCCCATTCCCAACAAATTTAAGACTTTGTTCACTTCAAACAACTGCTACTCTTTTCTCACCACAAAAGGGGAAGAGAAGGGAGACTTACTGTCCTCCCGTACATCGTCACTGCTCTCTCAATGTATTTATCACACATGTTCATCCACTTTTTTACTTAATTCAAAAGATTCCCAAGGACAGTGGACAGAGGGAAAGGACACAGAGGCCGCAGTCAGGAGAATTCTCTGACTTGCATCCCAGGCTGACCAGAGATCCTCAGCTTCATCGACACTTTCAAGTGCTGCTACAGTGTGTTTTTACACTACTGATTTCAGTACTCACAGTAAAAACCCATTGATTCTCCTTTGCTGCTTAAGACTCTGTAAGTGGTGACAAGTTACAGAAAACTATAATTCTTTGTTCTGTTCAAGGTAGTCATATGACCAGGTTTCCTCTCAGAATCAGCTTCAAGTTTTGGCATTACTGAAGGATTTTATCTATTAGAATGACTTCATGGTCTGGTGTTTACTGAGCCTACCACCCATGCTGTTCTTCTCTTCCTTATATGCAGACTAGACTTTTGGTGGCAGTGGTGGTTTTTATTTGGTTTGTTTTCCTAATTGGATCATAAAGAAGAAAACAAACAGCTTTCCAGCTTCATAACATAAGACGTCCTGCTTTTTCAGAATAGCTGGCTCATGTTGTATAATGGCAGAAGCAATGAGAGAGAAGAGATGCCATTAAAGGAACACACAGCAACCATAAAATAAATGTAACTAGTTGTCACAAAATCAAATACAGGTCCTGAGAATCGTCTAAGAAAAGATTAAAGGTTACCTTCCCTCTTATTGCAGGAATAAGTCATATGCTTTTCATATTATGATTTTAGAACATTATTTTGTTGCTAGAAATCGTATGCGTTATACAAGACTACATCATGGTTGCTGTGTGATACCAGTTTTGTAAATTCCTTTCAGCATTCTATGAACTAAAGGGACAAACGCTTTGATAAAACCTATGAAAAAAGCACTCCTTCCCCAGATGAACATTCACAAATTAAAACCATGAAAATATACATAAGTCTGAGTTCAACTTTATGGTAAAGACAGTTCGGTAAATTTTATAAGCTATGTAATGAACTGGATGCAACTCTATAGTCATGCTTCACTAAGGAACAGAAAGCACTAAAAAGTGGTGTTGGCAAGTAACAAATATTTTATACAGAGCTAAATTTGAAAACTTCTACTACCATCCAGACAGAGCACAGAGACAATTAATCACTGTATAATTTATGCCATTGTCTTAAAGAGATCAGTAAGTTACTCCTCTCTACAAGGTCATGTAGTATCTTTCCAAGACAGGCCATCTGAGAGACAGAAGTGATGAAATATACATAATTGACATTATTACTAGCACCTGTAGTGAAAGACTCTTTTTCAAGATTATTCTCTCTGGAAGGAATAGTAATTCTATTTATTATAGCAGGTTGTGTGGCATTATCATCTCCCTTGTCCCCACCTGGATACACCAGGGGTCTTGTGCTGAGTCGTTCTTTTTGGCCCTATGGTGGCAGTCCATAGCTATTACGATGATGGTAAAGCAATTATTAACTCGGTATGTAAAGCTCTCTTTCTCATGTTATTCTCCTCTTCAGTTCTTCTCTCTATGACAGGCCTTACATGTCTACTACATTTAGTGGCAAAGTCAAGCAGATTTGCTTCTCATTCTGCATTTTGTTTAGAAAAGCTGCCTACTGTCACCAATAGGACTGACTCCTTCCTCAAACTGAGCATACACATTTCAGAATCAAGATAGCTCATTGTTTTTCAAAAGTATTTTCCCAAATCATGCTGTTGACTTTGTATTGGTTGAATATCAAACAGATATTCAAGAATATGTTGAAATAACTGCAGAGTATGGCCCATCAGTAAGATTTTAATCACAGAATTTGAGTGTATTGACTATATCAGGCTTTTCCCATCAGAATTTCAGTGTTTTAATAGTTGCAGCGCCTCTAAGAGAATAGACAAGGAAGCCTGACAGAAGGCAGTTGCTTAGTACAGCACACCAGTCATTAACTGGTAAAGTTAGTACACTCACAGGAACATAAACTAATACATGTCAATTTTCAGTTGCTAGCTTTATAGTATAATTTGATCTTTTATGTTTCAATTGCTTTGACTGGTGGAATAGACAACTTTCTCTTTTATTGTACATTATGATTTGTTTTCTTCCCTTCCTCACCAGTATCATCTTGCCTTAGTTCAAAAGTGGGATGAGTAGATATTTTAGATAAAAAGTAAAAAGGTCCAATAATGACTTGCAACAGAGGAGTAAACACAGCTCCCAAATATGTGAAAAATACAATGAACATTTTTATTTTACCATTTTAATTTTCACTGTTTCCTACAGATAGAACCCTGGTAGATAGCCAGTTAAAACCTTGTGACTGCATGACACAGTATACAAAACACTGTGCTTAGACAGACTGTGTGAGACAGTTCACAGAATCACAGAACATTAGGGATTGGAAGGTACCTTGAAAGATCATCCAGTCCAGTCCCCCCGCCAGAGCAGGAACACCTAGATAAGGTTACACAGGAAGGCGTCCAGGCGGGTTACATTTACGTAATTAACCACTGTAGGTCTTGACACACAGTCCAAATAGGACAGAAAACAAATGTCCAGGAACAGTTCTGAATAATGTAATAACTAAAAAAAAAAAAAAAAAAAAAAAAAAAAANAAAAAAAAAAAAAAAATCTGAATTGCTTCACAGAATCTCTGTTATGGCCCAAGAATGTAAAATCATTTCTAAAAAAATCCTAAAACTAAACCTTTAGTAAACCCTGATAATTTAATAAAATGTGACTTGTAATATTACCTGTATGAGAATATTCCTTTTCAATATAACTTTCAGCTGCAACTGTAAAGCCATGTTGTTCAGTACTCCCAGTGTTATTAGTAAGATTTTGTTCTTGACTGGTCCATCAAGAATGAACACTGTGTAATATTGGATATTGGGCTGGTCCTTGATGTTTTTCATTTTCACTTGTAACTAGTGTTGATAAGATGATTGAATCAATAATTATCAAATACCCAACACCAGTCATATTATTCTCTTCTTCAAGGTCTACACAACAAGGGTGATTGATTTTTGTGGTTTTGTTTTTCCTTTTCATTGTTGCATTTGTTGTGAAATGAAAGAAAAAAGTCTTCTGGAAACCCTTTCACACAAAAGCATCACCAGGATTGGAAGAAGATTTAAGCGTGCTTTGAAGTATCCCAATGAACAATGGCAGAGAAAAGCTGTAGGAGAAGCAGTGGAAGAAGACATAGAAAGAACAGTTCACATCTCTGGTTCATATTTATTAATACTAACTTAACTGTTGAGTCAGTATATTCAGGGTTTTTAAAAGTGAAAAAGATTATGAACTTTCTGTTTTGAGTTAATATCTCAATTACACAAGCATAAGGCTGGCTCCAAAGAAATATTAATTTCTTCTGGGACTGGATGAATGAAATAAGTAGGTTCATATTAATATGTTTGAAGTTGAAAAGCATACTAGTTTTGAACTCAATAATAATTAAAATTCTCACTGATAAATAAATTTATTGCTCACTCTTTAATTTGCTGTTGTTCACGTAGCAGAAAATGCGTCAGAAATCATCTGAAGTACCACCACCATAAGATATTTTCTAATGAACATTAAAAGGCTTAGGAAAGATAGACAAGGAAAAAAAGAGTAACTATAACACTAAGATGAGCATTAGAACTCAGTTTGAAATGTATTTGCCTTAGGTATCAGGCATATCCATGAGTGATATACTAAAGGTAAAGCAAAGGTCCTTAATCAGAGCATGCAACGAATGAGCTGGGCGTGTTACATATACCATAAGTCACCAGCTAGAGAAACCAACACTACTTCCCAAAAAGGGCAAAACTGGCAGAATATTTATCTTCACATTCAGGCAATGAAATTTCATAAAGATGGCACTCAGGCAAATGTAATTCATTATTTTTGTAATTAAAACCAATATATATATTTTCTTGTAAAAAAAAAAAAAGTTAATTTTAACTAATGTAGGAACACAACTGACCTAACAATACTTCAGAACTATTAAAAAAAAAAAAAATCACAAAAAAGAAAATCACAAAAATCATTTCTGGGTGATTATAGCACCTGTTCTGATGCCAATTGTATAAACTTTCACTGTTCAAAACAATTTTGGACCTAGAAAGAGAGGTATCTAGCCATTGGAGACAGATTGGATAAATCTAAAGAACTACTACATATTGTAAAAACAAGCATTTTCTGCAGAGGGATACGGAGGCTTTCCACAAGACCCAATGGCATGTATTTATTTTCTGTACAATTTAATATTATGCAATTACCAGGCTGGCCCTCAATCCAACTATAAATAACTGTGCCTCCAGCACAAAACAACCTGGAAACTACTCAGCTACACAGCAAAATAGCTAGATGATGTGATCTGCAAGCCTTTGCTTTGAGAAGTTTTTAGGGTTGAAGAACATGAGCACACTTTCAGTATCTCAGTTGGCTACTGGCACTAACACTGGTAGCAAAAAGTTCACATTCACCTGGAGGTAGTATATTATCCTTTGTAGCACATTTTCATGTGTTTGAATCACTAGTTCCTTTTTTGTCTTTTGTCTTCAGATTTCACAATAGAAATTTTAAAGTGTAAAAAAGGTGCAGCTTTTTCTCACCAAGGTGGGTCCCCAAGTGTTACAATCTGCTCAATTTTATTACACTACTGGCAGTGCAAGTTTTAAAACCTCAGAGACGTAAGGAAAAGTGGCAAGTAATGAAGATGCAAAATATAGACTTGGAACAACAGATGAATGCTATAGATGTCACTTTTGAGGGGACCAGTACAAATAATATAAAGGTATTATACTGAATTGAGGCTAATGGTATGGGAATTACAACTAGCTGGTCCACCACAGTGTTATACTTCGCTGAATTATGTCACAAATCTGAACATTATCTTAAATGCTTTACCCCTGCCAGCAGAGCTAGGATACTGCTCCTCTGCATCTGCATAGATGAGATTCCAGTGATCTCGTGTGGAGATTTCCAGAGCGTTTTGTGTTGCGAGTTCACAGCTGTTCGGACAATGGAGGATTCAATGCTGACCGTGCTCTACATCTACCACTATTACTCTACTGGTAGTGTATGCCATAAAGGTGATAGAAAATGGAAATTCATACATAGCTTAACTGTAATCTCTCTACTTTTCTTATAAAATCCTTTTATATCAAACCTTTCATTCTCCTCTTTGCATTGGACAGGTTCAAAGTTTCCCAAGAAAAAATGCAGAAAACAAGCAATAGAAGAACAATGTATAGCAGAAGTAGTGCAAAACCATTACAGCAGTTACAGACATGTAAACTCAAGTTTGAAGAATAATGATGGACCTAAAAAACATGACAGATGTCTGAATTTGTGTAAAGAATGCTTGCTAAATACTCAAGAGTTACTCAAATTCGTGTTAGAATATCCACCACTGCACTCAAAAGCTATGGTCAACAAAAAAAAACAGTGCCCTGTGCGTGCCTGCAGGCCTAACTATACCCTGTTAACAGCCACCAGGAAGCCAATATTAGTCAATAAAGTTATAATACAATTGAACAGATAAAATAAAACTTCCACAAGAATCTATGATCATAAATTGTATTAATTTTCACCCATGGAGTGTGCAGACACGACTGTGACATAGAAGGTAGTTGGAATGCAATATGCCATGTGGAATAAGTCACCGATGCAGTTTCAAAAATAAACAAACACTAGAAAAATCCAAAACTTAGGCAAAAGAATAAAAAGTCCCTAATCGAGATGACTTGCTCATTTTGTATATTCTTCTAAAAATGAAGACCACTGCTGAAAAAACCCAAGTACTCCAGTATCTTCAGAAAAAAAAAAAAGCTTATAAACAGTGATTTATAAACACTACTGAGTAAGTACACAGATAAAAGACACATTAAGATTTCACTTATATTACAAAAAATACTCTGATTATTGTTGCACAAATAAGAGAGTTAGAATATAGTCATTAATGGCAACATCTATACAGAAAACAAACAAATATACAAAGATGTCTGGGGCCATTCCATGGTCATAAGGCCAAGTAGCAGACTGTGTTTCAATGACACACAGTGTTTGGCTTTGATCCTCATATGTGGTGGTTTTCTGATTTTGAGACAAAATTATTTCAGGTATGGTTGGGGTGTTTTTTAGTTAAAAAAGAGCTATCAGATGATCGATGTGGGGTTAGTTCATGTCAGAAAAATAAGGCCATGTATTAAAATATCTGAGTTGTGGTACTGGAGCATGCCTAAACATCTGATATCACAAAACAAGATGATACAAGAAGAGTACGTGAGAAGAGTGCGAGAGGTAGCTAATATGAGATTGGTTTGCCGACACTTCCCAATGAAAAAGGCACTTGGGGTCTGGCCTCCCCAGATTGTGCCTGAACATCTTCCACAGAGAGGAAATCTATATTTCCTGCAGATACTTTCCTGTCAGATCAGCAGAAGTAGGGATATAAGACCTTTTCAATTGCTAAGATTTTTTTTCAGGGAATGCTCTAAACCAGATAAAAGGAAAATCCACCAGAGCATAAAAATACCTCATATAACCAGTCACAGTTAATGTCTGAGCAAATATGTCTGATAACTTAGGGAAGAATCTCATCCATCAGCAACAGAATATTAGGACATCTGATCCATAGTACATCTACAGATGAATCATAACTTGTTGATAACAATGAGAAAACCTGTTTCAGCCAGGAGACAAAGTCAATGGCAAAGTGCTGGCAGTGTATCAATTTGGATCATGGGCTTGACGGAGAACATTACCATAACGTCCAAAGCCAGTGCAATAATGAAAGGGAATGATCTGAAGAACAAGGAACTGTGGCAAATGTTTACGTTGGACTCATGGCAAAGAAGTGTTTTGATCAAGCTGAACACCTTTTCACCAAACTTTAGGTTTACAAATAGTGTGTAGTATAGATGGAGAGACATTTATTTTGTTTTTCACTTTCACATACTATAGAGTTAGATAGATATATTTTTAGCCATCTGTCTGAAGATACATGTTAAATAGTTTTCTTTACTTATTTCTTAGTTTTCTGCTTTCCCATCTGTGGGATTTTTCTCTGGGAAATTAAAGAGTGGCTGGGATATTCCAATGAGATTGTGCTGTTGCACAATGTAAACAGCAGACATTGGGGCATGGCTTTATCTTCCTTTTTGTTTGTTCTCCATGTAACTTTCTCCTACTATCGAATATTTAATTACTTCTCATGAAGATGCATAGCTTATACTTAACTTCTGAAAGGAGTGCTGAATTACTCATTCATTTGTAATGCAGTAAAATTAAAAGAAATGGGTCTCTTTGGCGTTAAAGTGATGCTGCTGAAGAGTAGCTAAAGCTTCAGAAAAGCCCAGATGCAGTATGTTCATATTATCTTTTTCCAGAGAATCAATCTCTCAACCCTAAACCAATAAGCAATCATACCAATGCTGTCACTTCTCTGATACACATATATCAGTATTGACATCACAGAATCACAGAATGTTAGGGATTGGAAGGGACCTTGAAAGATAATCTAGCCCAATCCCCCATCAGAGCAGGAACACCTAGATGAGGTTACACAGGAAGGTGTCCAGGCGGGTTTTGAATGTCTCCAGAGAAGGAGACTCCACAACACCCTTGGGCAGCCTGTTCCAGTGCTCCATCACCCTCACCGTGAAGAAGTTTCTTCTCAAATTTAAATGGAACCTCTTGTGTTCCAGTTGATATCCATTGCCCCTTATGCTGTCATTAGTTGTCACCGAGAAGAGCCTGGCTCCATCCTTGTGACACTCACCCTCTATATATTTATAAACATTAATGAGGTCGCCCCTCAGTCTCCTCCACTCCCTTAATCATCTTTGTGGCTCTGCCCTGGAATCTCACAAGCAGTTCCCTGCCCTTCTTGAACTGAGAAGCCCAGAACTGGACACAATATTCCAGATGCGGTCTCACCAGGGCAGAGTAGAGGGGGAGGAGAACCTCTCTCGACCTACTAACCACATCCCTTCTAATACAGCCCAGGACGCCATTGGCTTTCCTGGCCACAAGGGCACAGTGCTGGCTCATGGTCATCCTTCTGTCCACCGGGACCCCCAGGTCCCTTTCCCCTACATTGCTCTCCAACAGGTTGTTCTCCAATTTATACTGGAATCTGCGGTTGTTCTTGCTGAGATGTAAGACTCTACACTTGTTATATTTAACTACGTTTTTCCCTGCCCTGTTCCAGCCTGTTGAGGTCTCGCTGGATGGCAGCACAGCCTTCTGGTGTGTCAGCCACTCCTCCCAGTTTGGTGTGACCAGCAAACATGCTGACAGTGCCCTCTATTCCCTCATCTAAGTCGCTGATGAATATACTGAATAGTGCTGGTCCCAGTACTGACTCTTGAGGGACTCCACTAGATACAGGCCTCCAACTAGACTCTGCCCCATTGACCACAACTCTCTGGCTACTTTCCTTCAGTCAGTTCCCAGTCCACCTCACTACCTGATCATCCAGTCCACACTTCCTCAATTTAGCAGCGAGGATGCTGTGGGAGACTGTGTCAAGTGCTTTACTGAAATCAAGATAGACCACATCCACTGCTTTGCCGTCATCTAGCCACCTTGGTTATGTCTTCATAAAAGTCTATGAGGTTGGTCAAGCATGACTTCCCCTTGATGAAGCCATGTTGACTGCCCTTAAGACCCTCTCATCTTTCATATGCCTTGAGATGGCACCAAGGATAAGTTGTTACATCACCTTCCCAGGGATAGNCTGGACCCATGGATTTATGGATGTCCAGATTGGTTAATTGCTCCCTAACCCAGTCCTCATCAGCCAAGGCAGACTCCTCCATTGTCCTGCCTTCCTCTGGGGTACGGAGCTCCTCAGGACAGCCTCCGGCAGTATAGACAGAGACAAAGAAGGCATTCAGTAACTCTGCCTTCTCTGTATCTTCTGTCACCAGGGCACCCACCCTATTCATTGGTGGGCCTATATTGCCTCTGGTGTTAGTTTTATCTGCCATGTATTTGAAGAAGCTCTTTCTGTTATCCTTGACCCCTCTCACAAGGTTTAATTCTAAGGAGGCCTTAGCTTTCCTAGTTACCTCCCTACATCCTCTGACAACAGCCTTAGATTCCTCCCAAGTGGCCAGCCCTTCCTTCCATGATCTGTAAACTCTCCTCTTCCACTTGAGTTTGTCCAGCAGTTCCCTGTTTAACCACACATGTCTCCTGGCGCCCTTCCTTGACTTCCTACATGTCGGGATGCTCTGATCTTGAGCTTGGAAGAAGCAGTCTCTGAATGCTAACCAACTATCTTGGGCCTCTTTACCTTCAAGCACCCTTGCCCACAGGATTTCCCCTAGTATTTGCTTGAAAAGGCCAAAGTTTGCCCTATTGAAGTCCAGGGTTGTGATTCTGCTTGCTGTTCTGTTCTTGCCACATGAGATCCTGAACTCCACCATCTCATGGTTGCTGCACCCAAGGCAGCCCTCAATCTTTACCGCTTTAACCAGATCCTCTTTGCTAGTGAGGATGTGATCCAACAGCGCTCCTCTCCTAGTTGGCTCATCCACAATTTGCATCAGAAAATTATGATCGATGCACTGGAGGAACCTCCTGGATTGTGGATGGCTGGCTGAGCAGTCCTTCCAGCAAACATCAGGGTAGTTAAAATCCCCCACCAGCCTGTAATTGTGAGTCTGTTCTCAGCTGCCTGTAGAAGGCCTCGTCAACTTCCTCACCCTAATCTGGTGGCCTGTAATAGACACCCACAACAGTATCTCCCCTGCCAGCCTGCCCCTTAATTCTCACCCACAGATTCAACTCGCTCCTGGACAGTACTCAGTACGTTGTAGTTGCTCTCTCACATAAAGAGCAACTCTACCACCTTGCCTGGCTGGCCTGTCTTTCCTGAAAAGGACATAGCCACCCATGGCCACGTTCCAGCCATGTGAGGTGTCCCACCATATCTCTGTAATTCCAAGAGATCTTAATCACCTGACTGAACACAGGTTTCTAACTCCTCCTGCTTATTCCCCATGCTGCGTGCATTGGTGTACATGCATTTCAGAGAATGAGTTGAGTAAAAATCTCTGTAAAAGCCCATGAGAGAGAACTGTTTGCAACAGGAAGGGACATACATACTGATGATCAATTCATTTGATAATCAAGTAGTAAAAAGAAAACCAAAATATTTCCTGCCTAGAAACAACGCATTGGTTTTTCACAATGGGTACCAAAACATTTGTAGAAGGAAGCAGTAAGTCACATACACATAGAAAAGCAAATAAATATGAAAGAAAAATCACCTCCAGAGTCAGCCAAACTCCTTACTGTTACCAGGTAGAATTCCACACCCACCCCTTACAGGCAATACTTTGTAGCAAAACCTTTCACTTAAAAGAAGCACCAGAAAACTCTCCAGTTACTTTCAAGGTCTGGGGAGAAATCAGCCTGTTATTTCTTTTTTCCATCTACATATTTATTAGCTGTTACTAACCTTCACATCCTCTGAGACAAGATGCTTAGTTAAATGACTTTTGTCTTTTAGTAAAGCTTTTTGCTGTTCTTACTCTGTCTTGCAATTTCTAAATACAGTATCGAGGGCACCACCCCTCCAAGTCATATAGACCATTTTTCTGTCTATCAGCAACCAACAAACAATTAAGCAAATTCCCCACTACCATGGGCTTCCAACAGGGGAAAGAGTCAGCATGAAGAAACTTTCATTTCTATCAGTTCAATCTTTACTACAACACGCCTCTGTAGACCTCCTCTGTATAATTAAAATGTTCTCCCTTCAGGTTCAATTGACTTTTTGGGGCAAGGATAATCATTCCAAACTTGAGAACTTGAGTGAATACATGTACAGTTCCACTTTAAAATGTGTAAGATGACTTAAAAGTTTTTTATTTGTTGTAGCCACTGTGTACTACATGTTTGATAAAAACATCCAGGCAGTTTTTCCCACTGGTATTTAAGGACAAAGGAGGGAAAATGGCTACTGTTCTTTTGAGCCCTTAAAGTCACCACAGGCCACAATATTTTCTCATCCATATTGCCAACAACAAGGACGAAACTAGTTTTTGCAGTGCACAAATGGCTTGGAAATTGGAAATGTCACTTGAGGCACTACTTTGGTGAATGACATCATGGTTCTGATGTGGATTACCAGTGCTCACAACCATAAATATATTAGAATCACAGATATTTTCATCACAAATTGACAAAAATATCCTTTTCAGTATCAGAAATAAATTGACTTCAAGTGAGAATTGGTTGCACTAATTTGTAGTGTCTCTTAGAGTAAACAGGTGTGATAAAAAAAGCAGAGGGAAACACAAAACAACAATCTTTCTGAACTCATGTGTAAACATTGAAGTAAACAGACAGTAAATGTTTTTGCTCCCCTTGTCCCAGAGCGTGAAGTTTATTTCTGACTTAAACAGTCCATAAAGTACTGTCTTTCAATGGCTTTCCAAGAGTGGAGATGATGTATACTTCACCACTTACCAGAATGACCTGCTGGAAGAAGAAAGCAGTTTTAATGCAATCTATGTTTTATGCAGTTATTATATTACATAGATCTTACTAGTACTTGCAGGATACTGTCCATTGTCTTTTTCAGGGGAATCATCAGCTGCCGTCACCAAAGAGATGTCAAGTGATACAGGGGAAACTTCATCATCTGTATGGTGATGGATGAATCATTACTATTTCATTAGCTGAGTTGCAACTCAATACCGACAACGACTTCAATTATTCTATACTGCAAGCTTTATTCCTTCATGTATTGGTCCAAGAGAGAATAAACACACAATCTAGGCTCTTAATATAATTCAACCCCAAATAGCCTCACTTTACTAACACAGTAAGCATATCACCAAAACAGATTATTTCAAGAGGAATATGTATTACAGTAACAATGAACATTCTGGCAATGATCTGTTCATGTGATTCAAGCTCTAATTGTACCTGTATACCAACTGAACAGGGATTCTAGAGTAATGAGCAAAGTTATTTGTATTCCTCTCTTTACCAAGATATATTCTGAGATTTAGCCCAAAAGTCTAAACTCTGCATGTAAGCAGAGTTGATAAGCATTGTCATGACAAGTGGTTGAAATACATGGCACACACCTTGGGGAATGGCTCTGATCATAGTTCCTTAGAAAGACAATGTGAAGATTCACCTTTTGTGATGCTAACTAAATGGACAAACAAGCACCAGAGTGAAAAATCATTTAATAATCCTAATGCTTCTGCTCATTATCTTTTTAATTTCAATATTTATTGAGGATAATAATGTGAACTAATGGTATCCTTCACTGGTAAGTTATTGGTGATTTGATAAAAAGTAAACTTGACTGCACCTAGAGGAAGAAATATATTTGTATCCCTTTGATTAAATGGGAGCGAGTATTTCAGACCTCTGATAATTTCAGCCACACAAACAATGTAAAAGATGAAATAAAATATGTGCCACTTTTGCAAGAAAGCAATATACAGATCAGGCACTCTATTTCACTAATTTCCAGAATGTCCTAGAAGAGATTATGGTATTTGCATTTCATACAGCTTCATGAAAATAGAGTTTGGCTTTATAGCGTAAACGAAAAAGAAAACCGTTACATTTTAAGTTGACATTTTTATCTCTCTCGGCATTCTGTAAAATGCTGTAGCAAGAAGATGTTCTAAAAATTTCCATGTATTTGTACAAAGAGAAATCACTTCTACTGTAAACTCCTCCTTGTTCTTATGTCAATGTCTAATGTCAATTCATCCTTTCAAAGAACAGCCAAGAATGTTATTGTACCCCCTAGGTACCCATAGACCCAGTTTAACTAACATCTCTGTGTTAAATGCTAGATATGTCTTAGAGCGTTTAATTAAATCAACATTTTAATATGAACAAGATCAAATTCTTAGAACTATCTATTCTCAACATCCTAGGAAGGTTTATGTGGGAAACTATGCTGATGCATGGCTGCTTTGTGTTCCCGTGCAATCAAAAAAATCCTCAGAAATTCAGAATGCTTCTGTTTTCTTTTAGAGGCACACATTCCCCTTTTACTTCTCCAGGATACAAATTAGAGATTGTGCGTCTTATTCCCTCATTATATCCTTTAACTAGCTAGGTAATCCTTCACTCAGTTATTTTAAAGGGGCAACCTACTGTACTTACCAGAATCTTTTAGAGGAATTTCTTTTTCGTCCCCTCCAGAAGAATGACCTGGCAGCTCTGAGACTGGAGTAGCACTTGCATAATATGAGGGGCTGGATCTCCTGATAGAAGTATCCATGGGAGTTGTGTCATGTGTTGATCCACTACCTACGTTTTCATCATCCGCTCCTGAGGTTGAGGACTCTCCGCTATGACGTGTGCCATCTGCATCATAACGTGAGCCGTCTGCATTGTCAATGACTGTTGGAAAGAAGAAGTTAAATCACTGATAATAACAAGGAGCTACATTGCTATATTTCAGTAATGTTAAACCGTTTAAGTCCTATAACAAAAAAATAAACAGTTGTGGATAGATAGCAGGTCATTCATTTTTGCCATCTTATCTAATCTGTCTAGATCATACATCACTAAACTATGTCTAACATATATATGCTAGTATATATATACTTGTCAAACTCTGCATCAAATATTTTGAAATTTTGATTAGGCAGTTTGACTCTGAGCATAAAATCTTGGCCTCTGTAAAGTAAATCAGAATGGTAGTATTAAGGCAAGTAATTTATTATGAGAGTTTTCTTCCATTTTCAGCTGCCTTTCTAATGAGCACCTCAAATGAGATGTAGAAAGGGTGCTGTTTTATGCGAAGTCCTGTATGTGAAAGAAACATTAGCAGCTCTGAGGTGTTAAAAAATGTCAAGTACCTATATAAAAAATATTTAGTAGCATCTTGAGAGAAACCAAGCTCCATAGGATTTAGGTGAAGACAAGTGACTAACTGTTTTAATTGCTGTTGAACATCTCTTGACTTCTTTTTCTTATGTTTGGCTTGATTTTTAATATTAGCAATTGTTTTTATTAAAAAAAAATAACCAGATCCTAAAAAACTGAAACAAGTGGTAAGTCTTTCTCATCAATACAGTACCTATTTCACCCTGATGATTGAGGAAAGAAGTATCTAGTCTTTCAATTGGTTCACATGTTTTGTCCCTTGTTTCTGTAAAAAGAGGAAAATAGGAAATAAAAATTTGAGAAAATTGATTAAAAATTCACATGTATACCCATATTAATTGTACATAACCACAAAACATCAGTTTCAGATTTGGGAAATAGAAAACAAATTTCCAAATCAAATGTTATTCACTATTGTACCTAAGTTCCCTTTTTGCTCCATGCCAGGTGGGACACTTCAAGATTGTTCTGTCAGCTAATGACAAGATTCTCCATTTCTATAATTGTTCCAGGAAAGGGTTGTAATCAATGTCAGTTAAAATAGCCTTATGACCCAGTTTCAATGCAGGCAGCCCCACTACTGTGGCAGCAGTGGCAACACTAACCCTTTCCAGCCAGAAGGACCCCATCCACTCCATGGAAGGCTCAGCACAGGCAGAGTATGCCCTGGTCTAGTGAGTGCTGCTTGCTCCAGTGGGCTGCAGGGTTATGCTCAGATCCAGGGTGAGAGTCACCCGCTCATAATGCCAGAAGGAAATAAGACTCAGAAGGGGTTACAAAGCCCTGGTGGGGTTGGACATCACTGAAGCATGAGAAGAGTCTGCGAGTGATGGAGGATGGCAGCTCACTTGATACTATGACAATGCAAAGATGATTTTTAGTTATATGACTACCAAGAACAAAATCAAAAAATGTCACTGTTATTCAAATGAATGAGTTTTGCATACAGCTTTCTGTAAGATGTCTGTTTCCACTGTGCATACATTAATTTACTGAAATTCAAACCACTTGTAGTTAGTCTAGACTTTATGTTCAAATTCTGTGTTCAGCATCTGTCACAAGATTATCTACATTTTCCCAATAATTTAGTAAGATATTTCCAACTATTAAAAAGTTAGAAACTTGAGAAGAAAGCAGTCTGTTTCTGACCAGCATTGCTATTTGACTGCCTAATGTCTGAATGGAGACTTGCCCAAAAGCAAATACAGGATGAACCTGCAAACAGGAGTGCAGCAGGCATACCCTTGGGCCTTGGAGCTGCTGTAGGTGTCAGCCACTCCCAGTATCCCTTAACACAAGTAACTATTTTTTGCTATAGAAGCTCATGCGTGCATTAACAGAAGAACAGAGCATCATCACCTACAACAGTTACGTCTTTTAGATTCACTGCTGAGGTGGTTCACTTACAAATTAACTGTTCTAAAGCTACTAAGTTAGTTCCAAGGGCAGAAAACGGTTTATTTCAAAACACACTGTTGCCAAAATGGGTCAAATTCATTGCTGGCATTAGAGGTACACTTCTAGAGGCTGACGATATATTTCTTCTCAGCTGAAAAACAGATGCTATTTAATATAGAAGCCCTCATTCCAGCACCTGAAACAGATTACATATGCTATTGTTAGTTAAACTAGATCTAAAATATATCATAAAAGCACATACATACCTGTAGCATTGTAACAGTATGCATCATACCGACCAGTTGTGTTTGTTGAAAGTTTATAAATGCCAGTATGATTTGCTGCACAAAGATGATACGGATTGATTCGTGGAATAACAATATTCCCCACTACAAAACCATACCTGTGAAGAACAGAGGAAAATACACCATATTACATATTATAGCAGATGGCATAAATGTTCTAGGTATCTCAAGCATGAAGAAGCTATTAAGAAGACATTATTTTCATCTTACATGATTTTTAAAACAATACACTTTTTGTATATGAAGGGTGTTCCTTTCTCACATGTAGCTACATGTGCAAGTCTCCAGACACTCAACACCCGTTTGCATTTCTAGAGATAAACCCATTTTAATTAAGTGAGGATCTTACTAGTTAGGATGACCAGTTCCAGAGCAAGGCTGTGAAAGTGGAGGGAGTGGGATGCAAATGCACTTCATTCAGTGTGAGGTTGTATTACCTGACACTAAAGACTGGCTTTTCTCCTCAGAGTGACATACTCATTGCTTTGAGCATAACATACTACTCAGTGACATTTCATACAGGAATGTTTGGGGTTTGGTTTAGTACCTGAGCAAATCTAGAGAATTATTGTAAGACACATCACTTTCTGCGAAAGCTGATGGCTTAGTAAAATATTCAGATACAGCACTCATCTATCCGGAAATTCTTGCTGTATATTTCAGTCAAACAATGTGACTATTTTGTACTGAGCTCACATATTTCAGTGAAGACTGTTGTCAACAGTGCTGAATAATGCATAATGCATTATTACTATTCTGCAGTCCTGTAACACCTCATTACTTCCAATGTATTTAGCTGGGATCCGTGATGGAACGGTAATGAGAACTGGGGTTTTGTTTGGGTTTTGTTTTACTTTTTGAGAGGTACAATCAGGGAGGAGTAAATTTCATAGCTTCACAATTTTATATCTATGAGCCCCATTCCAGTTACCTGTCTAATAGGCAGATACTTGCAATGCTGAAACTCTCTTATAGGTGGAATTGTAAACTGCTTTACTCACACTTCAAACTGGGACTACGATGTTGACACTTCGTAATCAATTAATCACCTACTTGTGTTATGGTCTGTTGATTCATGTTATTCGTCCACCACTACACGTGTATTTTGGTGATTGTACGCAGTATAATTTTCTCTCCTACTCAAGTTTGATAAGAGCCTAGCCTTACTGATAAGTTTAGAAAATATTTTCCATTTTGCAGAATACTGATAATTACTGGCACTAGAAATCACCACCCCTAGTAGTTCAGCTAGGATTTGATCCTTATTCTCTACATATTGTGTAGTGCTGGACAATTCAGAATACTAAGTACGTTAATGTCAGAAAAAGAACATGCCTACTGTGTTATGCAGGACTTTTCTCTCAGAGTAAAGAATTGTCTCTAGTCTTTATGTGGTACTATTTTAAAAGGACATTCCCACTTCTCATGGAAGAATATTCTAAGATTTTTCTGTCCATTGTTCCCTGGCACTATTGCTCAACTCTTTCACCAGCGGGTAAGGCATGCTGGTTGTGAAAATGAACATTCCATATGCTGTCATCAATGATGGTGCATGACATTTATATGTGTAAGAATCTTTTCAAGGCTCTGCACGTGTACCTTTCCATGATTACAAATTACTTCATACAGATAGTATTAGTTTGAAAGGAGCTTTATTCAATTTTCATGGGCTTGCAAACCAGTGGGAAAGAACATTCATGCATTAGGTGTTAAAAAAGTAAAGCACCACTGACTAGACTGAAATTAATCACCTGACAGGAAATAGTTGCAATAAGTATTGATGCTAGTATTATCTGTCTATTATGAAAGTCTTAAAATTTTGGACAAATGTCCACTGAACTTTTCTACTCCATGTCAGAATACAAATTACATTTCTCATATTTGCTGTTTATTTTAGATTGCAATAAAGATGAAAATCTACTGAAATTTATTTCAACTCTGTAATGGTTTACCAGTATGAATCTATGTTATCTGATTTAAAACCAAAATGAAACAACAATCAAAACCAAACCAAACCAACAAGAGCAACCCAACAAACGACAAAACACACACAAAAACAACCACAAAATACCCAAATGTCAAATTTACAGCTCCTGAGTTTGATCTTTTTTCTGCATAGGAATGTTTAGGATTACTTACATAATAAGTGTATAATGTATTTTGTAATGCAAGATCACATGACCATTTAGTCTGATATATTTACACACCATATGATGGTCCCAACTTGATTACTGTTTGAACAAAGGGCATCCTTGGAGAAAATATTTCATCCTGATGAAATTTCGGTGTGACAAAGAATCTACTATAACCCTTTATAAGTTGTTTCAGCCAATAATTATTATATTTTCATTTTTTGTCGTACAGTACTCTGTTTTTGGAAATTTCTCACAGAAAATTTTTGATTCAAATCTCTTGGTGTAGTTATTTTTTTGTAAACTGAAGAGTCTGTATTATCTGTATTTGTTGTCCTACACATCATTGACTACAGAGGGTAATTAAGTCATTTGGCAATGTGGTTTGGGGTTTTTAAATAATTTTTATGGCTGTCTTCTGAAACTTCTCCATTCATGGATTGTAAGAATGTGCTAATACTATGGTCATCTTTTCACTAAGATGTCAGGAGTTCACCCCTTACAGTACCACTTGCTGCTTTTTATTGTTGCTTGGCAAGACAGAGTTCCCTATACTCCTATCCACCATCTTCAGTCTTTGACCTTACATCGGGTCGCTAAAAATAGTAAATAATTTTCACATTTATTCACATAATTTTACATACCAATTAGTCAGGGATATCATATTAACATCATCTTAATTAGCTTATTATACTGTAAATCTTTTGTTATCTTCATATTTTATCTGTAAGAAGTTATGACATTTAAAGATAGTTGGTAAAAAGTATATGACATCAAGGACTTATTTATTATTGGACCCAGAGCAAGCATACACATGCACAAAGATGTTTTTTTCATTGCAAAATATAACTTACCTGAGGACTGATATCTAACAGCTATATGAAGTAAACTGTAATTATGACACTGTAGCATAGATTGATGAACTTGTCATGATATATTCTTTTTTCAATAATTTCTTTACCTGCAAGTTTCAAATCCAAGTTCATGAGCTTTCTTCAACTGCTCTAGTGTTGACAAAGTACTATTGAGAGCTCTGCACAGTTCAACTGCTTCAGATCGTGTGAGACTGTAGCGACCGTTTTTCTCAACATGAAAAACTCCTCCATATCTGCAGCTTACATTGAATTCTGTTATTGAAAGAAAATTTAAAAAAAGGAATTACAAATTCTAAACTTAATGCTTCACTGAAGACCTGGAAATTATTTATTTTCAAGTATAGTGCTTTCAATGCAAACCAACAACAAGTAGCAGCTACAGATTTGTTCAGAATGAGAGCTAGCACTTTCGGTCACCTTCTTCATACTTCCCTTCTGTGAGCTGAGACACAAGCTGAATCTTCAGCCTTTCTAGAAATAGCAATAAACATGTTTTTGTGAGGTATCTAGCACTCTTAAAATACCATTAACATGCAAAAGACATAAATTGTGTAAGCCTTGGAAGCTACATTACTGCAAAACTAACTGAATGTACTTGAAAATAAAATATTTCATTAACGACAGAATTTTTTAAAGATTATCATAAGGTTCCCTAATTGTCTCACTGTAATGCCTTCACAGTGAATCCTTTTAAATGAATGCGTACATCAATACCCAGTTTCAGAACTAGCTCAGGCAACATGCTCCTATTATTAGCTAGAAAAAAAGCCAAAAGCTTGCACTGGTTTGATGTTGCATGATCTACATGAGACAAAACCTAAATTATCTTCACAGATATTCTGAATAAGGACAACATTGTGCTGTTAAATACTCCCTGAAAGATAGTTGTTAAGCTCTTCTTTTTCAGCCTGCTAGGTAAGAAAGAGAAGCATCAACTACACATTATGTAAGAGTTCACATGAATTAACTTCTTGCTCCCTGTTCATCCATCTTGACAGTATTTCCCTCCATTTTGAAAGGCTTCATCTTGCTGAGCTCACTCTCAGACACAAAAGTTTTATTGCCAACCTATGTCAGAGTTTCAATATGCACTGCAGTAAGCTTATTTAATATTAAAGGATGTCTTAGATATATTTTAATTTAAAAATACTGTAAAGGTTTGCACATGGAAGTATCTTTCAATGGTAAGCAGTATGAGGTTAAAAATAATTCATAAAATAAAAAATGTAGATGCCACAGTTATGTTGTGCAATTTGTTTCCTGGCCTACAGGAAGGGAGCACCTCATACAATTCACTACAGACACTGAACAAAAGGCATAAGGGCTGGACACTCCAAGGACATCACACTCCATTCATTTTTATGTTGGAACGGTACTGCCTACACAATGAAAAAGGTACAATGGGAAAACAGTATGACCCAAGAAAAGTCTGTGACTGAGTAAACTGAGATAAAATAAACATTATTTGAACATCTTTTTTCAACAAGAATAGCTAAGAAAGATGGAAGGAGAGGACAAGGAATAATCATGCGCGTAGAGAAAATGAGGGAAGATCAGGAAGCTTCAAAGCAATATGAATTAACTTTTCTCCTGCCCCACCTTTCCCCTAAGAGAAAAAAGTGGTTGCAACTCCAGACTGGAATGACAACTGCAAAGCACACTTAATTGGAGTAGCCTGTTATTACTGGTGAAGAGAGGAGCATGACTCATTTTTATCGCAATGTTAATGGGAGTTCCACATGCAAGAAAGGGAAAATAGACCAGTCTTCTCCAAATAATAAAAAGGTGTGTCTGTATCATCTATTTGAAATAAAAGATGCAATATAATTATTTTCCTAAAAGACCCAAAACACAATTCATGTACATTTGCATTGATACTTCCTCTGTGAATAACAAGCAACTTTACTAATGTCATTTTTGCCTGACAGTCTATTTTCTCCTAGAGCATACATGTGAAAGCAAATGATATCAATCAAGGTCTGCACTCTTCCTTCAATTGCTTTCGCTCATTGGTAAACTGAGCTCATTCTATCTACAGTGTATCTACTCAGTGTAAATAGCAAAGAATATTCCTCCTCACAGCGTACAGGGAAAAAAAGAGAAAAAATACCTCATTAGATCCAGACTGTATGGTGTGTGAGAAGACAACCATTATTTGCAGCAAAAGTAGGAGTCCAAGAGTACTGATGACTGCTTGTCCAAAGGGTACTTTTACATAGACAATAGAATTAATCACTATGGTTGCTTGCATTGCCTTCCCACAAACAGAATGTAAAAAAAAAACCCCTCTCTTCTCCTACCTGCCCCCCACTTATTTTGGCTACACTGAATTTTTTTGTCATCCTAAATTGATATACATCGCATAGCTCTTTAACAGTCTTGGTGATTACAGTTCTTATTATCTTTATTTTCTTATGTTATAAAAAAATACCAAGAGGGGAAATTTTTTTAGTTTTGCAAAATTTACGCAAGACTAACATGTTTTCTCAAACTGCCTTTATTTTGACACAGCTGTTTTCTTCCAGCATAAACTAGTTCTGTTAAAATTTTCACTGATGACAGCCATGTCACGAGAGGTTTTGAAGGCAAGAATGAGGAACCTATGTGGAAGAGAACACAGGTTCCTGGAGGACTTAATGTCTCACCACAGGGCTGAGTTTCACAGTCTGAGGAGAAGCTAGGGGATTAATATAGGATGACAGTCCCAGCAAGTTCCAACATGTGATTCCACAAGTGCCAGATACAGACATGCCCAGCACTGGTCTTGGGGACAGCTGATGGACTAGAGACGTGCAGCCACATCCCCTGCTGAACAGCACTACATGCTCAAAAGCCATCGCCATGGGTGCCTAAGTCACAAACGTATTCATCAGATGTTCAGCTTGCAGATCCCAATACTTGTTGTCTTATGACAACACAATGAATAGATACTCTGCACAGAAGGATGTGGCCCAAGACTACTGCTATGGGATGGAGCTGCTCTAACAGCTGCCACGTGAGCGACTTCTACTTCGGCTTGGAATGCTCCGTATTCAAAGCCTGACATTATTTTGGTAGTTGTCCAGTCCATAACTGTATTAAACACAAATGAGCTAGACAGGAAAAGGGCTTCTCTTTAGTTTTCCCTTCTCGATTCTCCTTTCCCTTTAGAAAAAGCGGGCCTAAATTTGTTAATAATTAAACATACTCTGTGAAGCCCAAGCTACTAAATTTGGGGATCAGACCACAAATTTCTGTTTGATTACTCACAAGTAACAAGCTCAGTGATTTGGAACTAGATTTGTTTGGAACATCAACGTATCTTCCAGTAACTTGAGGCTAATTTCTGAAGAACCTTTCCTGCTTATTTTGGATTGTATTTGAATCTTGCAGCTCATCCCAGATTCACTGAAATATGAAGTGAAGTTTACTTCTCTTTAGAGCGAATTTGATTCAGCTGTCATCAAACCTCAGTCCATTCATGGTTTAAAAAAAACCTATAATATATGCTCCATTACCACCCAGAGATCCCATTATAGTCAGTTTATTAAACAGTCAATTCCTTAAACTCCAAGTGTTGAAAATAAATAGGCTTATTGGAATAGGCTTAATGGAACTACTTGTAGGCTACAGTTACACACATGTACTTTTTTCCATTGAAATGCTCAGCCTGGCTCTACAGTGTGATACTGTATACCAGGACACCCCTGGGAAGTATCAGGCACTTGTGCTAACCAGCTGCACTGTACACACACACAGAAGAGCCAAAGCTCTCCAAAGCTCTCAGGAAGCCTCGCTCCTGCATCGTGGGAGATCATGTGGGTGTCCAGGAGGCCTCGGGCAAAAAATTTGGCAATTCAACTATCAAAACTGGTTTTGAGGCCATCCAATTAGTTTACACTTCGCCCTAAAGTCATGTTGAGACAGCATGCTTTGTTTTTATTTTGATGATATCTTCTACAACTACTATTAATAATGTTTGTAACATTGCTGTAGTATAGACACTGTTCATGAAGCAGTGAATGTGGAAAAAAGACTACAGCAGCACCTAAAACTCATGTGACTTTTCATAGTCTAAGCAAATCGCATAAACCCAGCATTTCCTCTATGAAGACAGTAATTACTGGCAAAATACAGAGATTACTGCCGAGACCTGCCAGGGAATGCAGAGTTTTTTCTTTATGGTCCCATATTTTAACATTCAGACAGTGGGTAACATTAATTGAATTAATGAAAATATTTCTAGCTATATCAATAGAAAACTTATCAAAAATAAAAGATGGGTTAAATTAACATCTTAAATTCTTTTTTCCATGCTGAGCCTTATAGACTAATTTTGAGTTAAGGAAGAACCATGGTTACCCAATCCACATTTTCCCACAGTACAGGAAGGTCAAATCCAATAATTTGATGTTGATGTCACTTAGCTGGCTTTAACATATTTTTTCTCTGTTTCAAGGGACAAGCCAGTGCAAAACTCATACTGTGTACCAAACTGTTACTGATCACTTCAACCCTTTTGAAGTTTCAGAAGAGCTTATTCAGAGTGAACTTACAGTGGAATCACAAACAGCACCCAAACCTTCCCTTCTGCCCCCTCTGATAGCTGGCAGGCTTTGGGGGCTGACAGGCCATGATCTCTGACATCCATATGATGTGCTACAGTCGAAAGACAAGGTTGTTTAATAATAGCTCTTAAAAAAGGCAAAAACTACTAGACACGTCTGAATCGTCATCCTCATTAGTCTCATCCAGACCATGAGACTTGTGTGACTCAACCCAGAGCCATGGAATACCCCTAAACATGCAATGAATTTCATGAGCATGGAAAACAAACTTCCACACAGGCTGTTTCTCCCTGTCTTTTCTGGCACTTCTACTGCTCTGTCTCAAGCAGCTGTATGCAAGCCATTCTCTGCTATTGCTGTTCATGTATCTAAACCAGGCTCAATTAATAATTTTCAACCAAAATCACTAACTCCAGTTCCACAATTTGCCAGCTAGAGCCCACTAGTCTGACAGAATTTACTGAGACTAAAGCACATTGTCCTTTCATGAAAGTTACACCCAGATTATTAATACTAGAAGCTCATTAGAATTTGTCACAGTAAGAAGCCAGGTGCAATCTCCATTTCCACCCTGGTTCTGCAACCTTTACACACAATGAGTAATACTGACTCATGCAAACTCTTCCAATCTGAGTCAATTTTCCATAAAGATTTTTGGTCCACTGTATGGATGCTTCATGCACTGCTCCATGCTTTTCACTGTTTTCAAGACAATACCTAGAGGT